>JBCJKH010045853.1:0-10849 GCA_039877255.1 Loriculus beryllinus | reverse complement strand
TGTACAGGTCTTTGTGTGTAATATATATCATATATATACAGGTCGTTGTGTGTAATATATATCATATATATATACAGGTCTTGTGTATAATATATATCATATATATATGTATTATATATATACACACACAGGTCTTTGCTGGCAGAAGAGGGCTTTGCCGGTTCCCTACATCCTAACGCTGTCCCTTCTGTTTTGCAGGAACAGAGGAAGTGGTCTTTGGGAAGGCTGGAGAAAGCATCCTCCTTCTGTGCCGCAATGTCTCCAAAGAAGCCACCGAGGTGCTGTGGTTCCAAGGGGATCCACACTCTTTCCCCCCACTCTTCTCCTCAAGGGTTGCCTTCCCTCCAGATGTCCGCTTCTCCCTGGTTGACAACAGCTCTCTGAGCATCACAGAGCTGCGTGCGCAGGATGAAGGCAACTACACCTGCAAGGAGGTGCTGAACAAGACGGACCATGAGCACAGGGTCCAGCTCCTGGTAGCAAGTAAGTTTGTCCTGTGTCTCAAATTCCCTCCCCTCAGTCCCACGGGATCCCACATTCATTTGCAGTGCTGAAAAGCAGTGTCAAATAGGGCAAGGTGGCCACATGGAGCAAAACCTATGGGCAGGCTGGTACTGCTCAGTCACAGGTTCACTCACAAGCACCAGGATGTGTATCTATAGGGTCTGTCAAGGATCAGTTGTGTGTGATGCTGAGGATGAAGCGCCAGCAGTGAAGTCTTCACTGTGTCATGATGATGAACTAGTTTTTGGACAGATCTCTCATATCCTGTACTTGGTCCTGTGCCTCAGAACGTGGCTGACTTGAGCCTTCGTATGTCTTAGGATGGGGGCTGCTGCTGTCTGCCTTACAGGCTGTTTGAAATGGGTGTGTTGTGCTGTTCATTTCAGTGGGAGAGTGGAGGGACCTCAGCTCAGAAGCTGTCTGTGCCAAGTCTGACAGTGCAGCCTTCCAAATTTGATGGGAACACCCCATTCCTTAAGTTTCCTGCTGGGAGCGTGCCACCGCAGGCCATTCTTTCAGCCTTTTGGTCCTGTTGTGTGTTTTGGTGCTCTCTCCCATTTCATTCATTCATCCCCTTCAAACCCTTCACAAGCACAGGCTGGAGAGCTCTCAAGTCACTTACATTGCACACTGCTGGTGCAGGACCATTATCCTCCTTGGATGCCTCATCTCTTCTGTGCAACAGCCTCGTCCAGGTTAGGAGGTCCTGTGGCTGGTGCCATTCTTGGACCCTTCCCCAGGTCGAATCAGCTGTGAGCTGGGCTCTGAGCTGCTGGCCTCTGTGCCAGCCGAGTCCATGTTACAGAGTTGAGGAGAGGGAAGGGCTGTTGTTATTCTGCCTGTTTTGGTGACACTCTGTGCAATATCAGCCCCTTTCTTTCATGCTGGGCTTTCCGTCAACGCCTGCTGTATGTGAGAGGTGTTTTCTGTTTGCATTCAGGGTGTTCCTTCCTCCTGGGTGTTTGTAAAAGTTGTGCCTGTTCTGTACAGATTCAAGCTCAGAGAGGTCACATTCATTCCTGTGTCAAGGCACTTGCAGACAAGCTTTGCAGGGATACAGAGAGCTGGAGTGAGGGACTCCAAGGCCAGCCTGCTTCAGAGGATATATGTATGTAGGCACAGCGCTGAGGAGGGGGAGCCCTCAATCTGGAGCACTGGAGCCAAACCCACACGAGCAAAAGATACCCATGGCATGCCAAGTGTTGGTGCTACCTCTGAGTTTCATTGATTCGCTTGGAATTAATGTGTAAATTCATTTCCAGAGGTGATCTGGGACACTGGTGTGCCCTGAAATAGCCAAGAGTGGTGTTTCTGGTGGTGCTTTAGACCAGCAGAAGCAGCATCAGCAAACGCTGGAGGCTGAAGCTTCTCAGCCATCTCATGGGTTGTACTAAAAGTTCTCTGTTTGCTCAGCACTGCGTTTAAAACCCCCACCAGCAGCAGAGTGAACGTTCTAGCAACACAACAAAGGTGCAGCCCTACCTTGAGCTGCCGGTCTGTGTTTGTTCTGGATGGGAAGCACATGGTGTGCATTGCACATCTTCAAGGGGTTCCTTGGTGTCCAGTGTGATACAAGCTGCTGTTGGCTTTTCTGTGGGCATGAGGTCCTTTCTGCTGGTGTTCTGGGAGGGTTTTTGGTTGAGGGAGGTTGGAGGGGTTAGGTTTTTGTGGTTTATTAACACTTTGGGAATAGATCTCTGTTAACACTTTGGGAACAGATCTCTGTTAGCACTTTGGGAACAGATCTCTGTTAGCACTTTGGGAACAGATCTCTGTTAACACTTTGGGAACAGATCTCTGTTAACGCTTTGGGAACAGATCTCTGTTAGCATTTAGGCACTGGAATTGTACTGGGAGAGCCTGGGAGTCCGGGATGTGAAGCGCGTTCCTCCTGTGCTGTGTCTGCAGTTTGTGGTGGTTGAGGCTGACAGGTTGCTGTTGTTATCCACAGCCAGGGTTTGGGGTCAGTTGTGATCCTCCCCAGAGCTGAGACTGAGGAAGTGGTATCGAGAAATTCCTTGCCAAAGCTGGATGGTTTCAAAGATTATAGGAGCTGTGTGTCTGTAGTTCCTGGAAAGCCAAGCCCCAGGACGGTATGAATGGAGCTCACAGGGGGTTTTGCCATGATGGTGACTTGTTTCCTTTGTCATTTGAAAATCACTTGAATAAATACTCCACAAAATAAACCCCAGGCATCCCTTTGACACGTGTGTGGGGCTGAGCTCTCAGTGGTGTCTGGTTGGATCAGGTTAGCCAGCCACAGGGGCACAGTGTGCTAACGCTGCCTGGATCAGAGTCCAGAATCCCTATGGCTGTTAAACAGACACGTGTGTCTGTCTGAGCATGGGTGTGTGTCTGTGAAACCATCCCATGGGAGACACTCAGGAGCCACTCAGGAACTCCCACTGCATAAAGCCCTGCTCTGCCTGAGGGCTTGCTCTTGGGTTTCTGTTGGCTTCTGACCTGCTCCTGCCACCCTGTCATGGTGCCTGTATTTAAATAACAAACACAGTCGTTGGGGTGATGAAGTGGCCCTGGCACAAAGCCAGTGGTGACTTACCCTGCTTCTGTTCTCTGCTGGAGTTTGTCCCCACTGCTGCAGTGTGCTGTGGACACTGTGCTGTGCAGATGAGCAGTACCATGTGGCACTGACAGTGGTGCTGGGCAGGAGCAGAGCACGCTCGCTTTGGCTTCAGTGGCACGTATCTGTGGCCCTGCAAGCAGGAGTCACCCTATGGGCAGAGTATCTTGTACACTAGGAACAGCCTCTTCCTTCAGCATGGACTGGGAGTGCTCCAGCTTAGAGCTGGTGGCTTTTCCCTGGGCAAGAGCCCTCGTGCTTTCCATGTTCCCTTGAGAAACCTTAATGCTTGTCTCAGTGATGGGGACAGGTAGAGCCTTGTTGTCAAGTAGTGTGAATCGGTGTCACCCCTTTGTAGCTGTGGCATGGGGACCAAGGGCAGGGTGGATATTTGGTTCTCCCACTGTGTTTTTAGGTGCTTATCTTTTGCTTTAGGTGCTCCATTGGATAAAGCTGTGGCAATGATCTTTTTCTTCCCTGTGCAACAGTCCCTCAAGGCTTGGCTGTGGCTGCTGTGACAGCCCCTGCTTGGTCCCTGTTGGCTGTCATTCAGAGCTGTGCTCCCCTGGGGCTGTGGGACACAGGTCAGGGAGGAGATTAGCAGGGAAACCAGGAAGGTTTTTAAGGGGAATGATGTCAAACACCAGCACTTGGGGGAGTTCCAGCCCCTGGGACACCAAGAGCTGTGACCTGAAAGTGTCTCTAACCACGTGCTGTCCTTCCTGATAGATCCACCACAGTCAACCCCAAAGTGCTGGGCTGAGACCTCCGCATCGGGGCTGATGCTGCAGCTGGTTTGCAGCTGGCCTGGGGGGTATCCCCACCCCACCCTGCACTGGAGAGAAGAGGGACAGGACCTGGAGAACTCGAGCTGGGTCCTCAGCTCCACGAGCTCCTCGGACACGCACGTGGAAACGCTCAACAGCTCCCACCTCTCCCACCGCAAAGTGTTCAAGTGTGTGGGGAGCCACGTTGTCAGGCAGGAGGAGCCCACGTGCACTGTGGAGATAAGTGAGTTCTCTTGCCCACCTTCATGGCCATTTGTGAGCCTGCTGATGGCGAGGCAGGCAGCAGCCCTGCTCATCCTCTGCCCTCCAGAGCACTGAAGCAGGGCTCAGGCAAGACAGGCTTGCAGGCACTTGCTGCTTGCAAGCACTTGCCTGCTGCAGGGGGAAATGCTAACAGAGTAGCAGGGCTGGGCTTGTGCAGAGGTGACTGCCCAAGGCATGGAATTCCTGCAGCTGAGACCCATCAGGGCACAGCTGCAGGTGAGCTGTGTTTTGGGTACATCTTCAGGGGCCGAATCACCCCACACGAAGCTTTTCACCTGTGCAAGCACTGTGTGAAAGTGGGAGGTGGTTTTAAGTGCCTCGCTCAGCTTGACATTAAGTTTGGTAGGGCTGGGCTTAGAGGAGAAAGGGTATGGATGTCCCCAGACCCCCATCAGGCATCTGAGAGATCTGACTAAAGCTGCTTTGGAAAACCTGAGCTGTATTTATCCTCCTTTGTCAGAGCTACACAAGAGCTCTGCTGATCCCAAGGAACAATCCTGGGCTGCCTTTCTCCTCTCTGCCATCTTCCCACTGGCAGATCTAAATCTGTATATCCCACTGGGGATGTAAAGATGGCTGTCACAAAAGCAAAGTGAAATTGCTCAGATTGTCCTTGGGAGCCTGCTGCAGTCCTGCAAATGAGCTGATGCCAGACCCTCAGTGCTCAAGCCCAGACTCCTGCCTGACCTCCTCCTGTTAATGATTATTAATCAGTCAGATGCTGATTGCTCCTTCTGTTCAGCTCCTCCATTCCCTCCCTGACTCTTTCCTTGTTCCTCTTGCCCTGGGGCTGCTCAGAACTGCCTTCGCTGGAATCAGATCCCCCAAAGACCTGCTTTGTGGGTGACAGCGTGACCCTGACGTGCCGAGTGACCGAGAGCACCCCATCCGCGAGGCTCACGTGGCTGCGGGGCATCACCCAGCCAGGGGCAGAGATCCAGCCCGGAGGCAGGTACCTCATCACCCAGGAGGGCAACGTGTCCAGGCTCACCATCCAGAACTGCTCCCAGGCCTCCGATGAGGGCTGCTACGTCTGCAAGGCTCAGAACCCCGTGGGGCTGAGGGAGCTCTTCATCTGCCTCACAGTGAAGCGTGAGTGGGGATTGTGGGGACACAGCTCACTGGGGCTGTTTGCCACTAGAGTCTTCTTCCCCTTCCATACATCCTTTGATGTATGGAGCCGTCCTTTGATGCTTCCCATGCTCTTGTGGCAAGTGTTGATGCAGGACTGGCTCCTTTCAGCCTAGGGTGAAAAGGACCAGTTCCCCTCACCTCAGAGTAATGGGCCTGAGAGGTACATCCTTGATGCCTCCTGGGGGTTCTGAGCTCAGAGGAGCACCTCCAGGAGCCAAGCTGCTCGAGGTGCAGTGGGCAGGGGTTGATTTGCAGTCACTAAATGTATGTGGGCACACAACCAGTGGCTGCACTCCGGTCACTTCTTTCTAAGTCAATGAAGCTTGAGTGACTGAAACCCTCACCCTTTGTGCTGGTGAGCCTGTTGCTGGGATGGGAAGTGGGAGCTGAGACAGCACTGGGACCTGCTCTGGTACTTGCACTGAAAATTCCTCATCCATCCATGTCCTTGACAAGCTGACCTCCTGTGTCTCCTCTCCACAGAGCCAGTGAACTTTGTTGGGGTCGTGGGTGCTGTGGTGGTCCTGTCCCTGCTGGCTGTCCTCACTGTCACTGGGGTTGTCTTGTACTACAGTCCCCTGCTGTGCCTCACAGGTAGGAGCTCTGCTCTGCACAGGGAGGGGGTTGGACTGGTTTTTATCCTCAACCTGCTTGTTCTTCCTGGTGTGCTGGAGTCAGCCCCTGATGATCACCCAGCCCTTGGGCCTCACCCTGCTCCTGGTCATAAACCCTGTCGGATGGGTTTGAAACAGAAGCTGTGTTCTTCCCCTCACCTTCTCCAGGCAGCTGTAGTGTCATGGGCCTTCTGCCCTTCCCTTGTGACCCCTCTGATGCTGTTGTTGCATACATGGGCAGGGCACCTTCATGTCTGAGCCTCCACATGTGGCTGCCAGTGACCATCCTCCTCCAGGCAGGATAGACAGGGCTTGTGCAGTAAACCGGGGACTGCTCTGGGGCTGGTTTCTAATGCTCTTTTCCCTTCCCTTCTCTCCCATTCAGGTGCTGCATTCAGGTAAGTGCTGATGTTCCTCAGCCCAGTCTCACAAGGCCTCACTAGTGAGGCCCCTGTCAGAGGAGAGGGATCCACCCCTGAGGCTGGAGCCATTCCCAGAGCAAAGCTGTCCTTACCTGTGCCACCTGTGGAAAGGGGTGGTGGGGCTGGCATGGGTGAAGGAGCCAGAGGTTGAGGGGAGAGAAGGGGGCACATGGCATCAGAACAGGAGCCAGATCCCAGTCACTGTGGGATTGTACAGGTACAGTGCAGTTGAGGAGGAGTAACCGGTTTGCACCACGTCCTTATCCCCTCAGGAAGGATTCACATGAACAAATGCCACCTTGGGGTTTGGGTGCACCTGATTTCTTCCCCACTTCCAGCTTGCACTCCTCCTGCCCCTGCTCCTTCCCTCGCCCCTCTTCCCACGGCTGTGGAGCTGCAGCATGGAAAGCCTCTCTTCCGGGTGCCATCATTTCCCCATCCATACAGGAGGGAAGATAGCTCCTCTCTGGAGGGGCTGGTGCAGTTTAGTACGTGGATGTTTGTGAAGTGGTTGGAGGACTTGGGAGGCGATTGGGAAGAGTGCAGAATGTGGTGATGGTCTGAAACCAGCTGGGTTTGCACACGGTTGGTGCAGGATTGGAGGAGTCCATCAACACTGGTCATTTTGGGGCAGAGGCTGATCAAAGGCCAAGGGGCACAGGCTGGAGGGAGAGTCAGGACAGGCTGTCCTCAGCCTTCCAGCATCTGCGTGCTCTGCTCCTCCCAGGAATCAAGACTCGGGTGATGTCCTGGTGCTGGTGGACTCAGATGATGACGATGGGAATGGGGAAGAAGAAGCCATGAGCAGCTCTGCCGAGCAGGAGGTGCTGGGGCTGGTCAATGGGAGCAACGTTCAGGCTCCTTATCTCAAGTGCCTTATGGAAGGTGAGCCTTGGTGCCTTCTGCAGCCTCTGCCTGCTGGGAGGGGAGGAATTCCTGTTCTCTGGCTCCTTGGCTGCTGCTGAGATGCTGCTGCTCTGTGCCCTGTGTAGGTGACGGTGGGGAGCAGCACGGCAGGGGCTCTGCAGAGGAAATGAGGGGGGAGAAGGCACAAGGCTCGTAGTTCCATGAAGCAGAAGCACACAGAGCTCCAGCTGGATGCCCAGCGCCAGGCACAGCCTTGCTGTGTGGCTGAGCACAGGCTGTCCTCAGCGGGCTGCGTCGGTCAGAACATCCCCACTGCCTTCTCCACTCATCCCTTCCCCAGCTTTCCCTCTGTCCTTCCCCAGCCACGTGTCTCCATTTCCCCTCTTTCACCTTCCTCTTGCTCTCAGATGCCTTTTGAACAAGGTGGCACCCGGTGCAGGCAGAGCTCACAAGTGGGTGTCTGTAGCCGGCCCCCCTTGATGGACTCAGATACCAGTATGGGGTTGTGGCTTGGTCCCCATGACCAGTGCTGGGCTTGCAGGAGTGGGATAGAGAAAGTCACTGCGGGGCCACAATGGTCCTGGCATGGCAGAAGAAACAAGTGGTGCATGGGCAGGACATGGGTGCTGCTGACTATAGGGTTTTATGTTGGTTTTTGTTGGTTTTATGATAAACGTTTTTCCCTTAATCCTTCTGGAATGCCACTCTGTGTCTAAGTTGGGGGTTATCCGGCAGTGGTTTTGAGGGGGGGTGCCTGGCTGTGGTGGGAAGCATGGAGGGAACTTAGGGAGGGGATGAGGAGATCAGGATCCGCATGGAGAGGAGCAGAGGGCTCTGCAAGAGGGGACCCGCAGTAATCAACTGTGTCAATTGGGGATGATGGAGAAGGGGACTTGGGGGCATGTGAAGGGTAATGGGGGATGAAGGTGATCTGATGGAACGTGGGGGAACGAAGGGGGTCTGATGGCATATGGGGTGAAGTGTGCTGAGAGCAGTGGGAGCTGAGGAGGGATGGGGACACCCCTGAGTGGTTGGGATCTGTTGATGTGCGGTGCCCTCTGAAGGGGCGATGGAGGCTGGAGCAGGGTCTGAGGGCTGGGGGGCTGCAGTGCAGGGTGGGTTTAGAGGGCTGCAAGTGTCCCCAGGAGCCTCAGTGCAGTGTCTGTGCTTGGAGCCAGGCCCGGAAAACCCCAGGGAGCAGCCGGAGCCTCCGGCTGCCCCTGGCAACGGTGTTGTGCTGCCGCCATCCCGGCTGCCCGCGTCCTCCGTGCTATGGAGGCACCAGCAGGGATGGCCTTGGACCTGGAGGAGTGTTTGAGCAGGGCTTTCCGGGACAAGCTGCGGCTGCCGTGAGTGAGATCCCTCGGGATGGGCAGAGGTGCTGCCCAACACGCTCCCGCGTGGCTTCCACACCATTCCCCCTGCTCCAGGAGGAAGCAGGGAGCTGCAGAGCTGCTGCCCTGCTGTGGGCTATGGGGAGGTAGAGGGGAATGCCCCAGGGTCTAATCAGAGAGCTGAGGTTGTGCCAAGATGCCCATCCCCTTCCTTGGAACGCTGCTCCAAGTGGGGTGAGGCTGAAATGGGGAGGGAGGGTGGGTGATAATGGGGAAGGCAGGGATAACAACACCACCACCAACTCCTGCATGGAAAAGCAGGCAGCGGTGGCCCCTGGGGGTCCTGCTCATGCCATGGAGGTGGGTTCCCCCTCCTGGGCACACTGAGCTCCACACAGCCCATGGCAGGATGGTGCTGGTGCCGGGGGGTGCCGCGCCACGGCCCTCCACGTGCCTGCTGCTGAAGAGACGGGAGGTGGCAGAGGTGGAGCGGGTGCTGCAGGGGCAGCGGGAGGTAAGGGCAGACCCCAGCCCCTGCGTGTGTCCCCTGGCCGGGTGCTGCACCCCTGGCACAGCACGGGCTGTCCGTGGGATGCTGCCATCCCCGATGTTCCCACAGGAGTTCCGGCAGAGGATGGAGCGCCTGGCACAGCGCCGGCAGCAGCTGGACCAGAGGGAACAGCAGCTCCGGGATGTTGTCCTCAAATTCGCTGCCTTTCTCAAGGTGCTGTGCAGGGGTTGGGGCTGGGGTGGCCGTGGGGGTCCTGCTGACCCTGTCCCCACACCACAGGCTTCAGCAGCGAGGCAGGAGCGGGTGCTGCAGCGCGCGGCAGAGGCGCGGGCACAGGCAGCGGAGCAGGATGCTGAGGCCGCCCGCCTGCACCAGCACCTTGCAGGGCTGCAGCGGCGCAGGGACCGCCTAACCCGGCGCCTCCAGAGCCTCCAACGCTTCCACAGCTACCTGCAGGATGTGCTGGCCAGGATGGGGCAGGTAAGCTCAACCCCAAGCTCCTTGCGTGGGGCCAGCCCCATGGGCGACCCCCATACCCCTGCAGGCTCTGAGCCCCATCTCGCTGCCCAGTTCCAGGCCGTCCCATCCATGCTGGCCCATTTCGAGGCGCTGCTGGCCCTGCGGGCAGCCCTGGCGCAGGAGGCAGAAGCGGGGCAGGAGCGGCTGGCACGGGGCTGGGCACGGCTCCGGGGGTACCGCGAGGAGACCCTCAGTGAGCTCCTGTGCATCGCCACCGAGCGGGCCCAGCTCCGCGCGTGCCTGGAGGCTGCCCACCGTGAGGTGCTGAGGGGGGTAAGGAGGGGTAAGGAGGGACACGGGGTGCATGAGGATCAGGAGAGGGGCAGCAGAAGCACCCCAAAACCTGACAAAGGGGGGGATGCCCGATGTGGTGGTGGTGGTGGGAAGCTGGGTTGCATCCCCTGGGCTGAGCCAGGGCTCTCCATGCGCCCATAAAGTGCGTGGGGGAGACACAGACAGGACCCCCGGGTGTCCCTGTCCCATCAGGGGAGGGGTTGCAGGGGTCGGGGCTGGAAGAGGGGCCAAGGGCTCTCTGCTGTTCTGTGCCCAGGAGTCCTGCTGGGCCCTTGCCCAAAGCACAGCCACTGAGAAGACCCTGCTGCTGGCGCAGATGAAGCTGGCAGTGCTCAACCTCTTCCACCTCGCCACTGCGCCGCTCAAGGTCCATGCAGATGTGGCCCTGGAGGACACCGAGGCACAGCTGGACACGGTCAGTGCAGTCTCTCCCCTGGGCAGGGGCACACGGGGCTGTTCCTGTCCTCGGATGGCTGTGGCATCAGGCTCCCGTCTGCAGGTGATGCTCTGCATGCAGGACCTGGCTGCCATCTGTGCTGAGCTGCACCCCAGGCAGCAGGGGCCGTGTCCTGCAGCCACCAGTGTGCATCACAGGGGTACCAAGGTGCCACCGAGCCACGAGTAACCCCCTGGGACCACCGCTGCCATGGCCAGCACGGAGCCACAGCACTGGGAATGGAGGTCACTGCTTGACACGTCTGGGAGCCCCCCATAGAGGCAGCGTGTGTGTGGCAGTGGCACAGCCTCAGTGGGGTAGCACTGCACTGGGGCAGGGGACGGGACACCCCAAGGCAGAGCCTGACCCTCCTGGGTATCCTCCTGCAAGGGGGACCTGAGTACCACAGAGGATGGAGGAGCTGCTGCTCATGTTCAGGCTGCTGCTGCCTCTGAAGGCGTTTCCCATCAAAATACAAATAAATATTCCCCATCCCTGGCAGTGTTCAAGGCCAGGTTGGACAAGGGGCTTGGAGCAAGCTGCTCCAGTGGAAGGGGTCCCTGCCCGTGGCAGGGGTTGGA
>JBCJKH010045852.1:11769-30346 GCA_039877255.1 Loriculus beryllinus | reverse complement strand
TTTTGATGCAGCCCAGGATACGGTTGCTTTCTGGGCTGCAAGCACACACTGAAGCCGGCTCATGTTCATCTTCTCATCGACCACCACCCCCAAGTCCTCCTCAGGGCTGCTCTGAATCTTCTCTTTGCCCAATCTGTAGCTGTGCTTGGGATTGCTTCGACTCAGGTGTAGGACCTTGCACTTGGCATGTGTTCAGTTGTAATGGGTTAATGCCAACGAGAGGAACTCTGTCCCTAGAGAAACTCCAATAAAATCAAAACCTTGTTAATAGAAGAAGTAGTTAGCTGTTATCATAAATGGAGCAAATGGCAAACAAAATCCCACTTTGCTTTTTGTTCCCATGCAGGCATTTAGCTGCCAGGAAAGACCAGTCTTATAAACATGAAATTATATCCATGGTAACAGGCAAGCCGTGTTTAACTTTGCAGCATGTTAAAAAGTACATTAAAAAAAGAAGAAAAAAGGATTGTACTGCTGAGAATAGCAATTATGACTTTCAAGGCAGCTATTTTAACTTAGCCTGGGAGTTGTTGACTGGTGAGGGTAAGGGCCAGAGGCACATCTCCTTCCTCAGAACACTTGTTGCTAGACATTCCCAGAAGGTATTATTGCTTACATACAGCTTGTATTTTCTTTACCCATATTCCTTTAACTAGAAATGTATGACAGGTTGTGATACTGGACTGCAGCAAAACCCCAGTTGTGCTCTTCTACCCTTCAGGATTGTGCAGTGCTGCGACTGTGCAACTGTCATGTGCTTATCCCTGTTGGGTAAGTACTGGATTCTAGGATCCTGCTTTGTAATATAGCATCCTGGGATTGTAAGCACTCTCTCAAGTGCTGTTTAGTGACTCCTGCATCATGTTAGAAAGCAGACGTTGCTTGCAGAACAGGAGAGCAGCTGGAGCAGAGAGAAGACTGAATTAGTGTCTGGGCTGGAAAATGCATTGGGAAAAGTAACTGAAAGATCCCATCTTGGAGCAAAAGCTGAAGCTCAAAACTGCAGATGGTTTTCTTGTATGTACGATAATGTCAAACCCAAAAATGGGAGTTTTCGCACTCTGTTGTCTGTTTAGCGCAAAGTGAAAAATATGTACTGGAAAATGAAGCCCCGTGTCTGGAGAAAATAGCTATGACTGTGCCTATACAATACCATATAGGGCTGTGTGGAAGTTGGGCTTGACTGCTTTTGCGGAGGTCTCTGAAGCCTTGAGCTCTGTTTGCTGTGGAGTAGAGGGAGAGAAGGAAAAAGAGCGATGGGATACGGTCTCAAGTGGGTTTTATCTATTAGCACCTGCATGATAATGTCACTCTGAATGAGTATCTGAGAGAAACGCCAGAGGTCACAATGGATATAGCTGGATCCCACAGATTGTGGTGGAAAAGAAGAACAGGATGTTCTGGTAGCTATTGCCATGTGTGTATCTTGAAGGGCCTGGGTGTCTGGCTCTGAGAAGGCAGCAGCATCTTTGAAGTATATACGTATTTTTGCTGTCTTCCCTTAGCTGTTCTTCAGGGGTCTGTTGGGTTGTTTTTTCTTTTTGTTAGCTACACAGAAAAGAGACAAAGACAAAAGACACAAGGTGCACTTTGTGTAGAAATTTAAGAACGATGTATTAGCATGTACCTCTCTCAACAGGAAAGTGGAGATAGATAGTTTATCAGTACAACCTGTCCCCTCACTTGGGTAAATCACTTTTTTACCAACAGTCAACACTGTTACATAGAAGACACTCAGACCTATCCCTCTAGCTGAGCAAGGAGGGTTGGGTTGTGCTGTGCCTTATCCATTTTTGTAAAGCAGATACAGACAGTGTGTTCTGGCAGGGTATATGGTGTGACACTACAAGACCCAACAGCTCCACAGTTACTGGAGGTACTGTGTTCAGGCTGGGGAGGATGAAGAGTGTATGAGATGCCCTGCCACTAAGTTGTTACACTGAGTGGCACACTGGTGTGGGGGGAGAGAGATTAGACACCATGCAGTATCAGAATAGAGTCCTAGGGGCCTGAATCCACAATAACCTTTTACATGCCACTTCAGTGAGAATCTTCTCTTCCATCCTCTTTGGTTGTCTTCAGATGCTTTAAACAAGAGCCTAGGGCCATGAAGTACCTAACTTTGAGAAGAAAATGTCCTTTGCTTTTGTAAAGTTTCCTGAAAAGTCTTCAATGGTAATTTTGTAATGTACTTTGGATTTTGTCTTGGGTGGTGATCCCCTCATGGAATACGCATAGCTCAGTCTGTAGAGAGGTCAATGCAAGGCATATTTGCTGTATCATCCCTGTGAGCATTTTGGCCTCTGCTCTGGATCTTAGATCTAGTCATGCCACTCTTCCCCTTTTGCAGGATGATAGTATCTTTGAACCTATCTGTCTTCCTGCTTTCATGCTGAGGATGCATGTGGGAGAAGGTAGCCGGGCATGTTGGTAGTATAATGACCTTTTACTTACAGAAGCACACTGATAGTGTGCACTGACAACACACACCAGCAACGGATGCATCTATTTTGGCAAAGCTGTGCTTCATACTAATTAATCTTGTGGGAGTAGAAGGAAAGAAACAATACTTGCAGAAGTCTAGGTTGGGTGATGGTGTTCTGTGTGTAACAGCTATGCTGGTGGATGCACAAAGTGGGGGTCCAATATCAGCCACTGGTCTTACCCCCTCACATTCCAGTTTACACAGTCATGCCTGCAAAAGTCAGTTGTGTACATGTAGCTGGAGCGTCTTCTGCCACTTTCATTTCTGCTATGGGAAATCTCATTAAAAAGGTCCTTGAGCACTGGCTAGGAGAACTGTGGCACCCATGTGGACACAGTTCTTAGCACTTAGATCCTCATGTCAGATGAAATGCCTCTGTCAGGTGTCTGTGAGGGGAATTTCATAGGATTTTCTTCATTCCACCATGAAGTGCCCACTGGGGTTGTTCTGTTGAAGAGATGACAGGACCCACTGAAAGGCCTTTCCATGAGGTTAAATTCAGCTTACTGGTTACAGCTATGGTGGGTGGCTATTGAACCAACAGTGTCAAAGCCAACATCTAAAATGACCTTTAGGTTGTTTACTCAAAGCAGTAACAGACTCACCCCCGACTTCCTGATAGGGGCCATCGCTTATCAAGAAATAAGAAGAGCAAGTAGCTAGATATGGAAATCACTGTGGGAGTGAGCCTAATTGAAAACATAGAGCATTGTACAGAAGTAATATTAATACACCGGTAACCTTTACCTCTTCTGTGGAATATGTATGTAGAAACTAAGCGAGGAGAATTACCAGGAATTGGGAAAAAATAAATATATATTAAAAGCCCATAAAAAACCCCAACAAAACAACCTTTTCTTGGGCAGACAGATGTATCCCCCTAAGGCTGTGCCACATGTCCTATGGTTCTTCTTCTAAGAAGAACCTTAGCTATGCAATGGTGTCAGAAATGAGTGATTTTCATCTCACTCAAGTGAAACCTTTTAGAAAAGGAGTCCAAAGTAAGTTAAGGGACTAAGTAGACATTAAAAATTAAGATCTTAGAGTAGTAGATAGATATACAGAAAGCCCGGTACCAAGGAGAAGCCAATGGAGTGGTTTTCACCCTAATTTAGAAAGCTAAATTAGGTTCTTACTTGAAAAAAAGTTTCTACATGATCACAAGACAAATACACACTTTAATACATGATTTAAACGTACTTTTAAAAGTGCTTGGAATTTTAATGGATTTACCTCAATAATCTGTATTGTAGTGTTTCAGCATCTCAAACTAGCTTGACTTTAGCTAATGTTTACCTGGTTTTGTTCAAGAGGTTGTTTTTCTTTTAATTACTGTCCTGTTCATTTGAGTCAAAATAGCAGCACCATTTAATCCCACTTTTGTATTTGCTAGAAAATGTCTAGACTGGTTAGCATGAAGGTTTTCATCCTGGAAGGTTTTAATAAGATCCTTCTCCACTTGGTATATACGTCACACAAGTAAGTACTGAAACTGGAAGTTTCAGATGCGATACAACACCTAGTAATAAACTGTTTCAACTTCTTTTTTAAAGGAAAAGAAACACCATCTTTTGGCAGTGTTTCCTCTAAAATCTGAGACTTGCTGATCTGCCATGTAGATCTGTACTTTGTTGCAAAATATCAAAACAGAACCAAGGATTTTTATATCTACTCTTCCCACCCAGCACTCACAGTTCCTTCCCCTTCTCTGTCTGTCGGGTAGTTTCTGAAGGCATTGAGGAGACAGGAAGGGAAGGGATGCAGAACTGATCTTTGGGCAGACAAATGGACACATAGTGCCAACAACTAAGCCTCATTTCTTTAGTAATGTAGCCTGAAGATGTCTTGGTATCTAGAATGGATTAGGACTATTTTATTCCTTGGGGGATTTGGGGGGGGGGGGGGGGGAGGGAGGGGGAAAGAGGGGTGTGGAGAGGAAACAAGGTAAAAGCAACCGGTTTCCACGTCAAATTGAGGAACTTGGAAGTCTTCAAGGCAAATGACCCACTGTCTTCCTTAAACTCACGGCTCTTTTAAATGTGCACGATGGTTTTCCGTTGTCCTGTGCTGTTGTGATACATCATGGGAACATCTGGCAATGATGGGTGTTGGACATGGAATCCAGTGGCAGCAAATTGTCCATGAAGCAAAATGACATCCAAGCCATAACTCCAGTAAGTTGCTGGGATGAACAATTTCTTATCAAATTTGGGAAATTTCTGCACGATTTTCTATGCAAAGCAGGCATTTGGAGTAAAAAGGTCATTTTGATAAAAATCCAACTTTTCACTAAAATCAGTTATCTTCAGCACCCTGTCCCAAAATCTGTTATGTTCGCAGTATTCCAGAACAGCCTTGCCATCTGTCAGAAGCATTTTTAGGTAGCAAATTATTCAACCTAACTGTGCCCTGTCTTCACCACACCAGTTGTATGTGCCTTTAAAGTGCCTTGGGACAGAAAAGCCTGAGGCTCCCTTATTCCTGCAGGAATACCCAGATGCTGAAGGGGGAAACCCTAGACCCAGGAAACAGAAATACCCTTAGGGTATGGGTGTTTCTGAAGTACCAGCCATATCCTGAGTAGAGATGTCTTTACCTACTACTGTGGAAAGCAAGTGTGTTCCAGCACGGAGGTAGAACTGTTTTAGAGAGGAGTGTGTGTGTTGCTTTCCCTTTAAAATGGATCCTCTTTTGCATATTTTGTGTTCTGGTAGGAGGTGGGAGGTCACATTCAGACTCTTGCTGACAAGATCCAAATTCATATTATCCTCCTCCAGTTACTGCCTAAAACATATGAAAAGTCATCAAATAAAGGATTCATCTCTTTCAGCCATGTGTCCTAATCCCTGGGCTGAATATTCAGCCCTTTTAGGTGGTAAGCCTGAATTTTTGTTGCATGATTTCAGTAGGGTAAGAGAGGAGTCCTCTATCCAAAGCTCTGTGGTTAAGGCACTTTCTGAGGAGGTGAGAGACATGGGTTTGAACTGATGAATACGTATCTTCTGCTTCCTTTCAAGAGCATGCTAATTACTAGACTGATATGAGAAGCAGACGGTGTTGCCACTATCAAATTAGTTACTCATCCTGAGTTTTAAAAGAAAGTGGCCACAGCCAAGTTTGAGAGCCCAGCCAGTGCTCATAGCCCTATTGCCTCTAGTGTGAGAAGTAGCTAGGCTTCCTGGGTCCGGGTTTCAGTCTGGATGCGAGTTAGTCAAGTGCCTGAGGCTGGGGGATACCCAGGGCAGGCAGGGGGGATGCAGACTCAAATGGGAAGTGGTTAGAGGGCACGGGCATCACAGGCTCTGATGGGAAGGCAGAGAGGGAGCCTTTTCTAGCCGTATTTCTGGACATAATTCTCCCTAAATGCTGAGATGTAAATGCAACATGTCACTGTGAGAACTGTTGAATATTTTGTCATGAGACCACTATCGAATTTGATAGCCACCATATTCATCAGCTAGTGGAACAGATTTACCCATCATTTCTGAATTTGAGTTTAGGTGAATGGGCTTCACTTGTGGTTAAAGGTTTGGGTTTGGTTTTTTCTAAATGCTATATGTGTCTTGCTGGACTGGGACTTTCAACAGCGTTATTTTGTCTCCACAAGTCTCCTTCAAGATAAGGTTTTCTTGTATTCTGAAATGATGTGGCAGAAGGCAAAAAATAATCTTGTGACTCATTAGGAAATAAACAGAGACATAATTGCCATCTGTGTTTCAGTCCATTTAATCTTTTCTTTCTCCAGTCATGGAAAAAAGTTCATAAAAAAAAGTTGAGGTCTGCTTTTGTGGTATTTTTGAGAGAAGCTGGCTTAAAAAAAATTAGAGAAAAGAAAGGGGAAAAAAACCCCAACCCAATACTGGCTCTATACATTATCTTAGACAAAATGGATTAAATTTCTGACACCTTACTCATCAAAATCTGACCTTGATTTGACCCCATTGGCTTTTTACTGTTTGATGTTCTCAAACGATTTGGTGCCACTTTTCCTTAGTAGTGCAGTTAATTTTGAGTGTTAGATAGAGATCAATAGTCATAGCTTGAAATTGGCACCTTTGGAGGAAAAATATGTTGTGTGGCAGTAACATAGATTTGATAGTACTTCAGTTAAGAAAATGGTGTACTCTTTCATTATTGTTTTCAATGACACTATCCAGAGTGTTACTTCATTCTCCTACCAAGCTTCTGACAGTCTCTTGTAATATCTTATCTATCAAAGAGTTTTCATTCCTCTCCTTTCATGCTTGGCTTCTGGAGTGGAACTTTATTTAAAAGGTCCCTGAAATTAGAAAGAATGACCGTGGCACTTCTGCTATCAAGCTGGTCAGTAAGAAATAAACTCCCTTACTTCTAGACTTGTGTCTGGCCTCCTGCTTGCCCACATCAAAATCGCATTTACTGTGCTGGCTGTACAATGGAAGCTTAGCTGTCAAGAGGAGGTAAGTGGCCTGTTGGATGAGGTCTAATCTTTTCATAGGTAGCTGGGTTTTGCCTATTAGCATTAAAAGGAAGAATGAGAATGCCATTCCTACCTTTGTCCATGTGAAAGTGCCCTGTGCTTTGCTTTCAGCCCATTGCTTCACTAAGAAGTGATCCTCTGTTTGCAGGGGATGATTGTTCCCACATTAGTGCTTGGAGTAGCTGCCCTGGAGTATGTAGCTGCTCTGGAGTACTGGACTAGGAGTGAGACAGTCTCTAGGGCACAGGGTTTGCCAGGACTGTGCTCCTTCCTATGGGGTCCTCACTGTGGAGTTGTGATGAAGCTCTAGTTCAGGATAACAGCAATGCAGGTGCTAAATAGTTATGGGAGTTTTCATCATGCCGCTAAAGTCTGGCCTCCAGTGCAAGTGGGCCCTTCCTGCTGTGAACCTTTGGATATCCTGACTAGTTTTAGCCAAATTTGCCGGGTGGCTGGAAATACCTTTTTGACCAAATTCAACGCATACATGGCAGTAGGGAAGAAAATGCAGATAAGCCCACAAGAGGAGAGGCTGTGGAGAAGGACACTTGGAATAGAGATGTCATGAGAGTCTCAGGTACAGGGAAGTATCAGCTGTGGGTTGTGCCTTCTTCATACCAAGGAATCCAGCCCTTGGACAAAGATGAATAGGGAACCTGACTGCAATGGTCTGCTGCTCCTGGAGCTATTTGGTTAATTTTCACATATTTCCTAGGAAAATCCTGAACACGTCTGTTCTATCAACTACTTGAATAACATTCTCTGACTCTCCACCCAGAAGAAGTTTTCTTCAAAGATGAAGTAATTTGTTCATCAGGTGTCTTCTGAAGAGCTTTTTAAATACCAAGTGCCAACAATTTCAGCTGAGTGAAGCCTTTAGTTTCTGTTAGGCTGTTTACTTGAGAACAAGTGTCCATATCAATTCTTACTCACTCTGTTCTCTAAATCATGATACCTAATCTCGCTGAGGAAGAGAGTGCATAATACATAAAGCAGTGGCTTGGGTGTTATGCAGGATCTTTGGGTGGTGTAAGTAACTGGCAATCCAAGAAATTCAGCTGAGCACTGTCCATTTACAATCACTGCAGATCTGCTCCATGCTACTAACACTGATGTTTCTTTTGTTAAGAAACCTGTGGCATGACATTATCAGCTTTACCTAGCCAGCAAACAGAAGAATGTGAATACAGACTGCAGGGAAAATGTGAGGGCAACCAGGCCCTTTTCTCAAAGGATTCCTGTATGTTTGAGTAGGCACCTCAGCAGAGATGTCTCTGAATGGAAGCAGTTGTGGCAGGTGCAATGTGATGCTATTCATGAAGAAATGAGAACTTCTGTCACAGGGACAGGCCTCTGAAAGCGGTTGTATTTTCCTTGCTGCTTTCTTTACTATTCAATCTCTGGAGAGCATGTGCAGATAAAATGGGAAAGAAATATTTCTCCATGATTTTCTGGCTGTTTAGCAGAGGAGCAATGGCAAAGTGATAGGATAAACATTGCTGAGAAGGGACATAATAGATACCCATGCTCTTTACGTGACAGCATCTCTGAGGCCTGCAGATATGAAAGGGAGTTAGACCTTGTACTAAGAAACTTCATGCTTTCATTCTCTGATCCTGGTCTGGAAATACTTTGTGTATGGCTTTCCTGACATTTACTGCCTCCTGAAGGTGACTGCATTTAGCATGCTTTTCAACAAGCCTATGTTCTTCTAGCCAGAAATCCCAGCCTGCTGTTGGGAAGGCCTGGACTTATCAAAGCAGTGTTTTCCTGATGTGTGACCTGGGTTTAATCTGTAGCTGTCTGGAGAGGCTTTCCCTGATGGGAATGCTGGGGGTGTACCGAGACACCAACTTCTCAGATGTGTGGCTGGTGTCCATACATTATCTCATATAGGGAAGCCCTTAGGTATATGTGTACTCCAAGGGGAGGACTGAGAACTTAGGCTCCTTTCAAGGATGTGTCTTCTCCCACAGTTTGTGGCAGACTCCTGCTGTAATCAATGAACTTCTGATAAATCATGAATTTCTCTCCTAGAGAAAGCCTCAGTGGTGCTAAGTACCAGCAATCCCCATTAACTTCAATGGCAGCTGCAGGTGCTGACTGTCCTGGTTATATCTGTGAGAGTCTGGCCCCAAGCCTCACCTCCTGCAAGGGAGGGCTATACTGTCATTCCTTACTCTGCAGCCAGATGTTCCTACATACTAGGTAGGTAGATCCAGCTGCATACGGACCATACAGTCATTCCTTACTCTGCAGCCAGATGTTCCTACCTACTAGGTCGGTAGATCCAACAGCATACAGATGCATGCTGTTCTCCTGGGCTGGGATTTGTTACTAGTGGAATAAAGTTACCACACTGCTTTAAATCCAGTTTAACAGCAGGAACAAAGATTTAGTGAAAACAAGCCTTTAATAAAACTTTGTTCATCTTAACTACAATTTTTTCCATCTCCTGAAAGTCGTTTAGGTAGGACAGCTTCTTCATGCACCCTCTGCGACTCAGCTCTGTCCCTGAGCAGCTGGCTTTCTTCCCAGGTTCAGTTTTAAACCTAAACCAAAGCTCAGGTCTTGCCTCCCAACAGCCATTCAGTGTGTTCTGAAAAGCAGTGTCCCTCTAGCTGTGATTGCTCCTCTTGTTTATGCTTTTTCTGACTGTCAGGTTTTAGTGCTAATGTACATTACTCGTGAGTTATTCTAGAGCAGCTCCAAAGCTGTGCCAGGGAGTTTTCCCCGTTTATGGCACCAACTGTACAGAAAGGTGTTTTAAAAACCTGCTTGACTGCACATTTAGGTGATGTCATTGATTACTGAAGCAACACGTACACTTACGTGCTTAAAAATTTCTTGCTCGGTCAGGACTGGTGCCCTTAATCTGCTCTGCATGCTGCAGTTCACCAGGAAGGCTGAACTTGATCCAGTGGGAGCAAGACCAAACTCCAGACTGCTGAAGAAGTGAATGAAAGAGTAATCACTGGAAGACTTTGCAGATGAGATTTGATTGACTTGATGAATCTGGGGATTCTTCAGGGATGGGACCTATGAGAAATCTCTGGCATGCTGCTACTTACATAAAATTGATATTAATAGTGAATTATTTTTAGAAGGGAAGCTGACAAATTATAAAGGTGTCAAATGATAATGACATGGCAGCTGGTATATGTAATGTGCAGTTGCATCCCAAATTGTTAGGCACTTCTAAGTTTGCTAGAAATTTCAGGTACACCCTTACTGCAACTTTCAGTGTAGACAAAATACCCAGCACTGTTTAAGTAAATTAATTGCAACAAGAATTGCAAATTCTAAAGAAATGTCTGATTTGCTTTATTAGTAGCAACTATTACACATGTGCTGAAAGAACCAGGTCTGGTTTGTTAAAGCCAGATGTAAAAATGCTGCCTCCAGCTAATCCATCTCTGCAACTGCCTTCTGCAAGTGCCTTTCCTCCCTGCTGCCCATCTCCTACGAACCCTCTGATCTCTGCCCAGCTGGTGAGTGATCATCCTCTCACTTTTACCTCAAAGTGCCCACCCTCTCTGCACCTGAGATCAAAGCCTCCAAGTCTATCCAAATCTACAGTGTTGTTTGACTGTGCTTACCCATATTGGTGTGGCATGGTTGCATTCTTGGCATGACTGTACAGAAAAGAGTGTCTATTTGTGGATCTGGAAAGGACCGTTTTTGTGAACACACAACTGGTATGTGGGGCATGAGTAAGAACAGCTACGCAGTTTTTATAAAGAGCAGTATACTGGGAGGCTAAAAGGTATCTATGATCTTTTGGCTGAGCTGTTCTGGTCTAGGACAGTGTTTGTGGTGATAGCTGTTTTAAACAATGTCTTGCTATAATGTCTTGGAGCTGATTGTAGCAACGGGATAAAAGAATGGATTGTGAGAAGCAGAGGAAATGCTGGACTTCAGTGCTCCTAGGAATAATAAAATGTCTGTTCTGCAGTATGTTCAGCTATGCATACAGAAACAATCTGTAAGGTTGCTTAGTGTTTTTCCAAGCTTTTATTAGGATGTTAGAAGTAAAATCTTGGCCATCTTGAAGATGGTGGGAAACTGCCTTTGCCTTTTTTGGGTCAGGATTTCTCCCTTATGTCTGCCTGCTGTACTTGGCAACTGGCTAGAAACCCAATTGCAGCTAACCTAAGGCAGCAGAGAGGAGCAAGCGGCTAAACTGTACTTTCTAGACAAAATGGAACATCCCCAGGCAGTATTCAGGGGTGGATGTTGTATTTGGCCATCCTCAGTCTGTCTCTGTGCTGAGGGTCTCCTGAGCAAAGGAGTGGGAAGAGCCAACAGGAAACATAGCTGCTTGAAAATAGGGCTCAGAGATGGCAAGGAACTTGTGATAGGCCAGGGGCAGAGCTAGGGGGAAACTCTGTTGGCCTGACCACTTCTGGTTGTGTAGCAGTCTACATGTGCAAAGAGTTTAGATGGTATTATAAGTAAGTAAAGTTTCATTGTTTTAGAGGCATCCCAGAAGAAAGCAACTTGTACTCCAAAATCCTGACAAACAAACAAACCATAGAAAAGCCCTCTCAATTTCCCAGAAATCTTGTTTATAATATGTATTAGTGCATAGAAATTGTCCAAATTTAAGTGACAAGTATTTGGCCCTGGAGTATGTGAAATGCTGCCATTCCTCATTTTCGAATGATGCACATCTGGACAAATTTGACCATGGGCACCTCTCCTCTCGTGTCTCAATTCTGAGTAGATAGATTATACTAACTATTCCTACTTAAATAATGCTTTTCCTCTTTTGACCTCAGAACAGTTTAAAGAGGTGATACTGCTTCAGCTCCATCAAGGGCTGGGAATTTCTGTGCCAGGTTTTAGCCTCAGAGCGGTTACAACAACTTACAGATCTCTCAAAGATCTTCAAACAATGCTACTGATCTCCAAATGATAGCCCCTTAGATATTATTACTGAAACTTTCTGGAAGTAGTGAGAACCAAAAGGGAGCAATTAATTCTTGGAGTAACCCCATTTACTCTAGCAGCTTGGCCCTGAGGGAGTAGGAGCACTTGATGTTTGACAGCAGCCCCAAATGTCAGTATCTCTCCCCTTGTTCATTTGCCTGCTTGCTGTGGTAGATTTCATGCCGTTATAAGCTGTTTATTTACAGCCTGATCAAAGTACTTAATGACAGGGTTAATTTCTACGTATAATAAGGAAGTCAAGACAGGAGACAGGTACTGTGTAATCGAATTTTTCATTTTGGAATTTGTTTCTCTTCATGTAGGGCTTAGCTTTGATTTTTATTACCATTAATGTCTGCATTTACTGTTTTCTAGTCTCTTAGATAAGCTAAACCTACTGTGGAAATACTGGGGCACTGAATTGTTCCAACAGCTTCCATGAAAGTGTGATGATGAAGTAAAAAGAGTCTATAACTTCTCTGCAGCAAGACCTTAAAAATGCAGTTTGGTTTGGAAGCCAGCTCTTATTAAAATTACACTGCTTAAATAGTCTACTAAGACATCTATTTCTCTTTTTGTGACCCCTTAGGTATGTGGACAGGCATGGATGCTTAAGTATGTGTGTACATAGCCAGAGAAAGAGCCAAAGATTGAGTTAAAATACAGAAATCTTACAGTTTATTGAGTGTGTGTCTTCAGCAAGACTTTGCAGACATCAGTGAATCTCCACAGCATCCCTTTGAAAGAACTGACGGTAAAGAAGTGGGTAATGGTACTCATTTCTTGAAAGGTGGAAATGAGACATGAAGCGTTAGATCTGCATTTGCCCTGCATAATTTGGTTTTCATTTTTAGATGCACTGAGAACTGTGAATATTCCTGGACATTCGAAAGCCTAGGGGTACAGAAGTGATGGAGGCCTTAGAAAACATGGTTCTTGCTGAGGTAGCCAGCTTCAGGAATCAAGCTGGAAGTAGAGATGACATTAAACCTGGGCATATCCAGCTCACCCTGCATCCACTGAGTTTCTCTTTTTCTAGTACTCTGTAAATTTTAGGAAAACAGGGACTTGAAAGCTCATGTGATGCTAAATTTTGTGAACCACTGTTAGCCATGTTTCCTTATGGCTGAGGTAGAAATCTTTGTGAGGAAAGCGCGCGCCTCTGTTAACACCATTGTGCAAACTGTAGTTTGCAAATGTGGTGGGAGGCTTTGCTCATGCTAATTTGGGCTCAGTCATGCACCTTCTTTTCCTCTTTTACATGCAAATAGCAGCTGTGTCAGTCTCTGGGATGCCTGCTTGTTCCTTTAAGGGAGAGATTCCAGTTCATACCTTCAACCAGTGCATTTGTGCGTAGGCAGAGGTATAGCGCAGTGGTACAGCTGCTGACAAGGGAAGAGCTGTGATGAAGGTTGGAACAAGTCAGTGGAATAGAGGAATTCTGAAAGAAGACGCTGAGCTCTTCTGGTGTGTTTTCATTTATTAAGAAAAAGGTGTGTGTGGCGGGGGAGAGCAGCTGAGAGCTACACAAAATGATAATCCATGCTCCTGCTCCCATGAAACGGATTATCAGAAGGATCCATTTCTTTCTTCTGAACCAAAGGCTCCAGGCAGCGGCCCTGGGGCTGGAGCTAGTCAGCCGGGACAGTGGTGTGCTACGTGCCACTTGGATTCCCTGCCGTGGTGCCCCCGTGCTGGAGGAGCTGAGGTGGTGAGCTGTGCTGCTGGGAGCTGTGCCAATGCCATGCTCACCCAGCTTCTGCAGACCCTGTGCTCTGGGGGGTCCTTGGCCTCACCGAGATGCTGGCTGCTCTGCTCTCCCAGCATTTTCCATGGTGGGGTGCAACACGCCTGCCCTGCTGCAGAGACAAGGAGGTTCACGGTACTTGCTTGAGGCCAGCGGGCAAATTGGGTAGAAGTAATTGAAAATGAGGCATATTGCCATGATGTTATTTTCTCCTCCGTCTGCAGTTTTCACCTCCACTTTGTGACTGTGCCTACCTCAACCCAGCCACTATGTTACCCTTCCTCTTTCGAAAGACCATCCCTGCTCTTGCATCACAGAAGTCAATGCAAGATGAAATCACATAAAATCATTTCCATGGTACCGCTTGGATGCCACTGAATTTACTGGCCGCACAGTGTAAGTGTCGCACAACAAGGGGTGCTTAGTTTAAGATGAAAGGATTTCCTGAAATTTATAGAGCAGAATTTTCTGGAAGGCCAGCTCACAGAAATATGACATCCCTGTGAAGTTCTCAGTTGAGTCCGTAGGCAGCTTGACACAAGGATTTTCAAAAGGTGACAACTTGCCTTTCAGAAAGCCTTGGCTCCTGTTTGTCTGTTCTTCCCTGAAAAGACTGTCTCGATGTGATGTCAGTACCACAGCAGGCTAGGACTCAATGTACATCTGTGGCTTTGTGTGCCCACGAACATCCTTGGAAGCTGTAACATAATATTATCTGTGAAACCTTCAGCTCCTCTGTGACCTGCTTTATAATCTTGAATATAATCCCTCTGTGTGTGTGCAAATGGCACAGAGAGTGGGGTAAGGGAAAGAAATGTGTACATGTTTTAATCATAATGATGGAGTCAAAGTGATGCCATCTCCATACATGGAAGGCCCTTTAATACCTCTTTAGCCTCTGCACTGATCCATGGGCAAACAAGGCTGTGACCTGGAGGGTTTTAACTGACTTCAAATTTGGCAACACTAAATTAAGTCGGTAATATGCTGTGACACAATAGGATTAAATGCTGGCCCTATTAATGGCAGTGGATTTTGGTATTGATTTTGAAGGTACTTTAGGATTTTGGCTGAGGAAGGTAGTGGCAACATCATGAGGAAATAATCCAGTTATTTCCTGTCAGAGGATCCTCAGCAACATGGGTGTTACAGAAAATGCTTTTCAAATAGAAATCTGTCCTGTTGCAGAGGAACATCTTGAGCTATTGACCCTGCAAAGTAATACATGCATATACTCGTTTTCTCACTATTTAAATCTTCCTTGTAACCAGGTGGGTGGATCTGGTTATGCTTTACTCCACCATAACAAAAATTCACCCAAAGCAATTTTTTGCCTGGCCTAAATTTTGCAAAAAATATCTGGTCTTTAATACCTTTGAGAAAGGGAGATATTTGCACCTGACATGTCTACACGTTACTTACAGCAGGTTATTGATCGGTCCTGTATATGTTGCTTTCCAGTGGGAGGATGAGATAGAGACGCCAATCCATTACTGCAGCTATCTAACACTGGAAAGCAATAGCACTAATGATACAGGTTTTCAATAGCTGGTTTATATTATCCTGCAGTCAATAAAGCTCATGATTTTGCCACTGTATTATTGAAAGCAATGCTCCCAAATGCTGGCAGGCCCCCAGTGTGATCCTCTGTAACAGCACAGCTGCTTTGCTACAAGCTGGTGAAAACAAAATCCCACTAGTCTTCCAGAGTACGGTCTGGACAAGCTCTTTACTCACTGAGCAGTGGGTTCTGTGAACCCCAAGCTGATATTAGGCTTGTTCTAGTGAGCGATTCCTGTTAAAGAGTAGCTGTGTACTATACCAGCTGCTGTCCTGCACTATGCCACATGGAAGAAAAGATGAAAGAGTTCTTTCTCTGGGTAAATACTGCACTTAAAATCTCAGTTACTGCTAATTTGGTGGTGATTGACAAGAAATGCATGTCGGTGGCTATAAGTGAAAGGCAGTAACTGGCTCCCCTCTTCTTCCTTCTAGTAATGCAAGTGCTTTGGGCACCACAGAGGAACGGCCCACAGAATCCAGGTGCAGAGCTGAGGGAGAGAGTGGCAGCAGCAAGGAGCTACATTTGCTGGACAAAGCACTTGACAAGCCAAGTGAAAGAGCCTGAGAAGCCAGTGGGCACCGTGCCATCCTCTCTTTCAGTTGTGTTTGAACATGAGCATGGTCACATTAGAACAGGCTATCATATCAGGTCAGCTCAGGTAGGCTGGGAGCTTGCCTCAGGATGTGCTGGTGGTTTCCAACATGTGCATGATGAAAGGCTGTGTGCAGACTAGCTGTGCACTTAGAGAGGAGAGTACAGGTGTAGCATGGAGGTTTGCATGTCCAGATGGGCTGACCTGCAGGGACAATGAATGTCTTTTGGGGCTTGTACACACCCTGCTTTCACACAAACATTTCATGCAGATCTGTAACATGCGATAGCTGCCAAGCGTCTTATACAGTCACAGTCTAGTGACTGAAGGATCCACTAATTAAGAAGCCCCTAATTAGGCTTTTAAATGATAAACTGTAATGGCTGTAGTGCAGCTGTTGTAAACTATAGAGTAAATTATACCCCGTTGAAAGAGGCTTTAATTATGTATTTATATAACAGACTTTAAGGTCTTTGAAAGATAAAAGAATTTTTAGTATCAGCAATTAAAAAACCAATAGAGTAACAATAAACCTCTTAAATCAATGAAAGCAAGGAAATCCAAAGTTAATCTGAAAAGCTGCAATGGTACTTTCTTTAATGCTCATTGTGTTTTAGTTGGTTGGGGGGTTTGGTTTGGTTCTTTTTTGTTTTCATAATGGATGAGATAAAGAGGTATTGTCAGCCAGGAGTTTATGTCTCCTGCTTTTGATTTACTAGCTTTTATAGGCCCATGTACAGCATTAACGATATTTTGGCAAACTTTCCATGGTCACATTTTTGCAGAAATCCTATCAAGAATACCCTTATCAGCTAGCTTTTCTCTTTGTATCCTGATTTACAGAATGGTTAGTAGTACACATGCCTTTGTGAAGTCAACAGGGGCTTGAAAATTGGTCATATTTGACCCTTGGAGACCACGTTCAGGCCAAATCTAGCCTGCACACTGTTGGTGCAGTTTTTTGCATCCATTCACCATGCTGTGCTTCCGAAGTGGAGAAAAGGTCTGAATGTCTCTAGGACTATTCAGCTACTTGGGAGACTGCACTCTGGGCTTCCTTTTTATAGGGCTCAGTCCTGCTCCACTGAAATTGAGGAGAGTTTAGCCCTTGCCGACACTTGAGGCTAGACCGTACTCCAGTCTGCCTATGCTTTAGACATGAGCACTGCTCCTCTCCTGCCAGCTCTGCCTAACAGTGTCTCTCCTGGTAAACTCACAAGTTCTGCCTTCAAACTCACATCCACCCTCAGCCTTCCTCAGTTACCCAGCCCTGTTTGCTGCCCTTTCTTGCCATCTCTGATCATAACCAATGCTGATGCACTGTAGTGAAGAAATGCCTCTGTGGAGAAAAGGAAAGGCATCTTTGATGTGCCATCCACTGCCTGATACTTTTAATTTCTTAGATTACTGCTTCTCAGGCCAAGGGCTGTGCTTTTTGTGCCTGCATGCTGCCATCACATAGAAGGTACAAACACTAGGCTGTGATGTGCAGAATTCAGTTCCTTTAGCTGCTTTTTGGGACTGGCCTTCACAGCTGTAGGACTGAGCAGCCCATCACAGGCAAACAAGGTAGTGCTTTTTGTTTATTCCAGCCACATCCAAGTATTTTTATCTGGAAATGTCACAGCAAGGGAAATAGGAAATACAGTTCTCATAGTTAATTTTTATGGTTGATTAATTAGCCCAAAGAGTATTAAATTGTGCTAATGTAGTTTGCCTCTTCGATGCTGTCTTTTGACTTCAGTGGAACTAAATACGTGCTTAAAGTTAACTACATGCCTAAGTGCTGTGGTGAATCAGGGCCTAGGGCATTAATTAGAACTTGGCTCAGATTTACTTTCAAGGCTTTTCCCCCCTCTTTTTTTTTTTTAACTCTTCAGCCTCAGCAGTTTAATTGGTATGCAGATGTTCCCCTTTATTGCTGGCAGAGGCCTCTGTCACTGTTCTGAAGGTACTCAGACATCAAGGCTGGTACAGTGGGCAGGAAGAAACCCCCCCTGAAGGCTTTCAAGCTTTGTGGGAAATAATGATGTATGAGACAGGGATTCCTTTGGAACCTGAAGGGAACATGACAGACAGAATAATATGGGAGGAAAACATTGTCTTCACAATTGAGACTGATGGTCTCATCTTGTCTCCTTGTTATTGTTAGCAATCAAGACTGAGATGAGCTTTCTTATGAAGAACTTAATTTCGTGGCAGGTTCTATATGTTGGACACACTGTGCTCAGTGGTAGCTTTCCATCCAAGGTACAGATATTGACAGGCTCTGAGGAGCCCTTTAGGGTGGTGTTTTAGCTTAAAACCTAAAATTCCTTCCAGCATTGAGATGCATTTTGTCAGGAATGACAGTTGCAATTTGATAATCTTTTACCACTTTGCCTGCCTATCTCAAACAGCTAGCTGGAGGGGAGAAACCCAGAGTTATTGGGCAGAGGAGTGTCAGCTTTATTAATCAGCTTTTCTCAGTTTATTAATTTCAGTTTCCAGTGGTTAGTGCATGTTTACGAGAGACAATTGATTTGTACAGATCTGTGTAGGATGGAGTGAAGCTGGAACTAAAGAAGGAGTGCAAGTTGACAGCAATGCAATAGCTCTAATTGACAGATAGACCAAAGGCACTACCTAAAGCAACTGTTCTTCTGCTGTCTAGGTTAGAAATGACCCTCAATTTGTCCTACAATTGCCATGTTCAAAAATAAGTGTTTCATGTATATTCATTTCAAATGGATTAGCTGAAATATCAAGTGCTCATTTTCTATACTTGTATTATCAAGTTAGATGATTCAAAACGCTGT
>JBCJKH010045851.1:55148-69309 GCA_039877255.1 Loriculus beryllinus | reverse complement strand
CTCACAGGGAAGAGCTTCTGCCTAAGAGCTCAGCTCAGTCTCCCCTCGGGCAGGTTAAAGCCATTCCCCTTGGCCTGCCCCTACATTTAATGAAGTGATTCGTTAAATGCAAGCTCAGTCCCAGCTCAGACTAAGAAAGAACACAGCAGTGCCCCTTTAAACACACACAGACACGGGGAGTTCTTTAGACACAGGTTATGCTTTATTCTGATGTCTACTTGCCCTTGTTCCAGCCTTGGCACAGGGACCATGCTAGGACAGGCATTACCTGAATAAGTTACATTAGAAATGATTACAAAGCATTGTTTGCTGGGAAAAGATCCAGCACTTATCAGCCTTATTTTAATAGCAGGATATCCTGGCACTGCAGCAGAGCAACTCCAGGCAAAAGCTGCCTCAGTTACTGGCTTCTTTATGGCTGCAAAGCCTGCATGGAGTTACTCACAAACAGCTCATCCCTGAAGGCGAGATGATCCTTTGCACATTGAGCAAGGTGGGGTTTTCCTTCAAGCATGCCAGTGTTTCTCTATGAAAGAAAGGGTTGGATCCATAAGGAGAAGTCCCTTTTTGAGGCAGCCTCTTCCCCCCCGCCCCAATCTGGGGCTGAGCCTCTCTCTGGAAGCAGAAGAGGCAGAAAGGAAGATAACCTGGAATGTGGATGTTTAAAACTTGCTGGAGGGGAAGTCAGGCCCATCCTCCTCTAGAGCAGCTTGCATGAATTAAACGCAAATCCAACATTAAAACTAAGTGAAAATCACTGCTTCTCTCCCAGAGCTTGTTTCAGCAAGAGCCACCCATTCACACACACCTGGGCTGATTTCAGAAGCCAAAGGACAGGGAGGGCCCCATCTTCCCTTTCAGTGCAGCAGCAGAATTTACAAGGAATAACAGATGAAGGTATGGAATCAGCCCACTTGGGTTTGAGTCTCCTTCCAAACTACATCTCACTGGAAGCTCAGCAAGGGAACAGGAGGCACTTCTGGCACATGATTACAAGACAAAGTGATGTTCTAGCCAGGGAGCCATGGCCACAAGAGCGGGAGTTCTTCAGAGATCCTCCTCTGGTGCTTTAGTTTTTACCTCCTTTGCAGCCAGTGCCACCTCCTTGTCTTTCTCTGCCCTCTCTCCCAGCTTCTCCAGCACTTCACCCCCTTCCCCTAGGATCTCGCATGCTCCCTTTGGTTCTTCGGGTGTCTCAGCCCCCTCCTTTGATGATGTGGCCTTTTCCAGCACAGGTGATTTTATTGGAGGCACCAAATCTTTCTTCTGCTGCTTTCTGCTCCCCTGTGACACAGTATCTTCTGCCCTGAAGGGCCCCACAACCCAGTTGAGAGGAGTGTTCTGGGTTACATACTCAAAGAGCACATCTAGGGACCTTCGGGCTTCTGCCACCCGGTCCTGGCTCCTGGTCAAGGTGGTGCTGGAGAGGTCCTGGAAAGACATAGCATTGGAAAAGGATCTGTGGAGCTTGTGGATATTTCGAGTAGACTGATACACAGCTTCTTGGATGTTGCTGGGGAGGCCTTGGATGCTGGCTTTCAGGTTCTCATAAATGGGTTGGAGCTGCTGGGTGATGATGTGCAGCATAGTTAGAGTCCGTGACTCTACCTGATGGGAAAGAGATAGAGCTCAGTTACTAGAGCAGGTGAGATGCACCAAGAGGCCCGATTAAATACGCCCTTGCAGGGATACCTCTGCTTGGGAGGCAGTTCTGACTTGGTTTCCTTTGGGTTGGGTGAGGCTCCAGTCCAGCCACAGCTGATAGAGCTTCTCCTGCCCATCCAGAAGCTTCTGGCCAACCTTCCCTTTCACAGACTCAATCTGATGGGAAAAATGAGAGGAAGAGCTGGATTGCAAGCACACACAATCAGCAGCACCAGTGCTTCCCTCCCAGGGAGGGAGCCAAGGTGACACGCAGCTGGTGGAGCATGGAGGAAGAGCTTCCATCTGGATAGCAGGGCAGGAAGGCTACAGACAGGATGAAAGAGGGGAAAGCAGGTTTGTACCAGTTCTATTGCCAGCTGGAGCCGGGAGAGAGTCTCCTGGGTGCTTTGCTTGAGGCACTGCAGTTTGTGCAGGGAGAGGTGGTAGGCTCGGCGCCGCACTTTGCTCGACAGGGAACCCAGGCGCACAAAGTAACTCTTGTTCTGCCTCTGCTCCTCCACAGAAGCCATCTCAAATCCCTCAGAGGTGGCCAGTTTACCTGGAGGAAAAAAGAAGAGAGGTGTAGCTGTGCTCCGCTGGCCCAGCTGGGAGGGAAGAGATAAGATCACCCATTGAGAATCAATCATGAAGGCTGAAGCGCGCTGTGCAAACAGGCGAGGTTTATTGTTGCTCAGATGTCAAAGGTATGTTGGCCCCTGCTCAACGTGTTCTCTTCAGATAAGCAGACTTGACAGATAGGTTGAAGCATGTACCCATGTGTTTACTTGCCTTGAGGCTGATTGGGCAAGGACAAGCTAAGCAAATGCTTGCTCTGTCCCATACCACATGGAGCTACCTGGCTGCTTCAGAAGATGAGCCTTGCAGGGTCAGGTGCTCTCTAGCCAGCTGCTCAAGGACTTGCATTTACAAGCGCCAAGCGAGGGTTTTCTCACCTAGTTCCTCCTCTGTCATGGGGAGGTAGTGATCCACCAGGTCTTCTGACATACCCAGGACAGCTTCCACACCACCTCCCACTGCTTGGCTCACTGCCTTGGCTTTGCTTATGCTGTTGCTCACCACCGAGTTGGTCATTTCCACACCCTCCTGAAGAGCCCCTTTGCCCTGCTCCAGGGCTGTGTTGATTTTGCTAGTAATGGTGCCATATGCAGCATCCAGAGCTGTACTGACTGTGGAAGCGACCGCTGATTTGGTCTTCTCAACACTATCTTGAACAGCCCCTTTGGTTAGGTCCATGGCTTCAGTCACCTTGTTGGTCACTAGGTCCTTGGCACCCTGGGCAGCCTCCACAGCATTGAGAACAGTAGAAGCAACAGCAGACTTGGTCCGTCCAATGCTGTCTTCTACCATGTGCTTACTTAGGTCCACTGCTTCGGTCACCTTGTTGGTCACTAGGTCCTTGGCACCCTGGGCAGCCTCCACAGCATTGACAATAGTAGAAGCAACAGCAGACTTGGTCCGTCCAACGCTGTCTTCCACAATATGCTTACTGAAGTCCACTGCCTCTGTCACCTTATTAGTCACAAGGTCCTTGGCACCCTCCACTGCTTCGGTCACCTTGTTGGTCACTAGGTCCTTGGCACCCTGGGCAGCCTCCACAGCATTGAGAATAGTAGAAGCTACAGCAGACTTGGTTTGTTCAATGCTGTCCTCCACCATGTGTTTACTGAGGTCCACTGCTTCGGTCACCTTGTTGGTCACAAGGTCCTTGGCACCCTGGGCAGCCTCCACAGCACTGTTAATAGTGGAAGTGACCACTGACCTGGTCAGCTTGACACTGTCCCCAACAGCATTTTTAGTGAGGTCCATAGCTTCAGACACTTTATTGGCCATTACTTCTTTTGCCTCGCAGGCAGCATCCATAGCAGATGTCACTTTGGTGGAAACCAGCTGCTTGGTGTCTGAGATTACCTACAACAGTGAGAGACAGAGAAGGCGACTTTGGTTTTCCCTGAAATAGGTTTTCCCTCCCTGAAGTAGCTTTCCCATACGGCTAAATTGTGCTTGTAGCCTTGTGGGAGAGCAGGAAGTCCGTACACTGTATTTACATGGACATGCTGAAGGTATCTCTCCAGCTTTCATGGGCTCACAGTGCCTCCTCTAGCCCATCCCAGGGCCTGAGCTGGCAAAGCAGCGCTGCTGAAGTTTATTTACCCATATTCTTCTGTACCCATAGCAGTTCCATCAAGCAAGTCCCAGCTTCCCATAAGGAAAAGCCTTTCCTTTACCTTATCTGCTGGCTGTTGAAGAAAAGGCAAGCTCTCCTCCAGCTGATCCAGTCCTTTACAGGCATATTCATTTACAAGTGCAACTAGAAAATACAACAGGTATTAGTTTATTCTTCAGCTGGGAGAGGGGCTTTTGACCCTACAATGGCCAATCTAGGATACTCATGAAAGCAAGCTCCCCCCCAGAGCATCTTTCTGGGGTGGGGTGGCTGGTTGGAAGAGTGAACAAACCCTACAATTAGGCAGCTTTAAGTAGTCTCCATTTTGCCTTCTCAGCTTTGTAGCTATTGGCAGCACATTGCTGCAGTTGGAGTGCAATACTTGCCCTGGGTAGGTAGGATAATCAGCCTAAAGGGTTGGGATGAGACAGACTGAGCTGTATCCAAGGCAGACACTGCTACTACCAGAGATGAAGAGCAGGGAGGTTTTGGTTGGTGAATGAAAGGAACCACAGACAAGAGACCAGTCTTTGTTTTGGCTATTAACAATGTCCATTGAGCAGCTGGGAGCTGCTGAGTGGAAGACTCAGTGCTACAATTAAGTAGAACAATGTGCTATAGGAGATAGATATCACCCAACAGACCCATGACGCTCCCCTTCCCACCTCCTCATCTGTGTAGAGAGGGTCACTCTTCACTTACTCTGTGGCTCCAGTTGGTTCAGGATGGGCTGTGCCCCCCCAACCACGCTACCTACTGCGACAGCAGCCACGGTCTCAGCCACATTGCAGACGCCACTGAGGCAAGGATGGGTCTCCTTGGTATAGTTGTAGGCAGATGAGACCAGGTTAAAAGCAGAGTTGAGCAAGGGCAAGCTGGTGACTCGATTGACAGCACTCTAAACCCCGAGAGAAAGAAATGACATTAGAGACCCAGCCTCAAGCTGGGGGTGAATACAAGCCTATGCAGAAAGGTCTTAAGGAGATACCCAATTCATCCCCTCATCCTTCTTAAACTCAGAGTTGAAGAGACTCATCCAAAACCTGATAGAAAGCCAGTGACAAGCCAGGATTAAAAGTTCATGAGCTCTGGGCTCATGAATTCTGAGTCACTCTGAGTTTCAGCACCAAACCCAGATGTGGAAATAGGGCCTGTAACAGCTCATGTTCCAGAATTACTTGAGCAGGCCCTGAAGCTCTCTTGAGCTTCTGGGTCAACTGAGTTTAAATTTAGCCACAGCTCCATAGGGTTAATCCTTCTGTTTTGAGGTGCTGATAGGCATTAGTTCACCACTGTATCCCAGCAGGAAGTTTAACTGTTGCATGTTAGAGTCCTGCCTGCCCTGGCACCTACCCCTTGCTGCTGTTCCTCAGCCTTTAGCAGATCCTTTTTTGTGGTCTTCTGTGATGCCATAGTGAATTCAGCTGCAGCTGAAAGGAGAAACAAGAGTAGGACAGCATATTCATGTAGGGCAAGGACTATGCTCTGTCACCTCCCTCAATCCCCAAACAGCCAAATACTTTCAATAACCATCCCACTTATTTTATTGCTGATAACATTTATCTGGCTTCAAAGCAGCAGGTTAGAAGTGGGAGAGAACTCTCTTATCTGTCTTGCATTTTTTGTGTGGTGGGTTGACCCTGTCTGGATGCTCACCAAGCTGCCCTATGGAGAGCAGATGTAAGTGAGGAATCACTGGAGGTTGTCTCACTTGATTTACTTCCCTTCTACAAGAGACTGACCAGAGATGCTGAAACAGCAATGGGCTTCTTTCACCTTATTTCACCTTCAGTGTTGATAGCCCCTTTCCTCTGGAGTATCCCTTGCAAAGGACACTGAACTGAGAGTCATTGGGTCACCCCACTCTGCCTGTGTTCATGGTGGGGAACTTCTGTCAGCTTCCCTACCACTGCCAGCTCCAGCAAGCTCAGGGAAGGACATGAAGATCCTTTGAATGTTCTCCTCCTGCTGCCCAGAGAAGCAGGAAATCTCTCCTCACTTCCTGTGAAGCCAAGCCTCAGCAGTGCTCTCATTACATCATGGCATAAAGAACCTCAAGTACAAAAATGATGCAATATCTTCAGTGGGTATTGGCTTCCCCAGCATAGATTTGGGCTGGTATCCGGACACTCCAGTATCGGGTGATAATCCAGGATTGCTTCTCATCCTCAGCCAGGCACAGCAGGGATTTCAGCATGTTTGTTCTCCAGTGCAGCATCTGCTTTTCTCTCCCATGCCCGTTAAGCCCTATTCTTAGAACCGCTATGGCGTTTCCCAATGGAAAGCCCCCAAACCAAAATTCCTCACAAACTGCATTCCCAAGCCAAGCACTTCTCCAGGCTCTATCCCCCAAAATTGCCATCTGATTCAGGAGGAGGCCATTGTCTTGTTTCTTGTGTTCTTTGCCTTGTGTAAGGGTTTTATTTTCCTGTGGAAACAGGAACAGAGAGCTGGGCAAGAAGTAGTGAAACAAGCATTTGTTAGGCCTGGCCTTTGGCTGGAGCCAGGGGAGGCTGCTCAGGAGGTAGCTTGGCAGGAGGACCAATCCTGCTGGGTGAACCATGCAATTTGTCAGCATTTTAATGGGACACCGAGTGCTCTGTGTCTGCCGCAAAGGGGTCCCAAACGCTGGGACCTCCAACATCTCAAGTGAGAGGCTCTTGTGGTACCCACCCTGCCCAGAGGGCTCCCGGCTTTAACAGCACTGCAGAAGCACAGCTTGAACTTCAGCAGCCTGGGGGAGCTGCTCCAAAGCGAAGCAGGGCTTGAACAGAGTCCCAGAGTCCACAGGCTTTGCTCACTCACTGCTCATTCCTCCTGCTTTGCTTTAGGGCAAGGTTGTTGGTGTTTGGGAAGCTGAGAAGGCTGAATCAGCCTGCAGCCCTGTCACGGGGCAAAGCACAGCGATTCCCACAGCACGGCAAACAGCCCCTTTGCTGAGTAAAACACTTCTAGAAGGGTGGGAGAAACTCAGCTGCAGAGCATCGTTCTGGCCTTGGTGTCAGACACACCACAGCAAAGAAAGGAGAGGCCGTTGGTGCAGTGTAAGTCAGAAGTAACTCCTCACCTGATGGAAAAACCAGTTTAAGGTTAGCACCAACCTCTGAAGTACCAGGAGCTGATCTTAATTATGGATGCAACCGTGTCTGATAATCCTTGCAGCACAGTCATGTTAGAACATGGTTTGCTCTCCTCCATGTAGGAGGGATGGGGTATGTTGCAATGCCAGTATCTGTGGGGCAGGCAAATCTTCATGAGCCCACAGTATGGTTTTAGTTTGTTTTCCCTGCGGAAGTGCTGAGCAGACCTCATTTTCCTTCTGAGACTGCAGGAAAGTACTTCTGGGTGAGCTGCTTCAGGATCCATCGAAGGAAGGCACAATTTCAAGCCAGTTGCAAGGGGGAGTCCCAACACATGTGGAAGGAACTACCAGGCCAGAGAGCAGAAACAGCATCACTGTTTGCTCTGGATATAAATGGCAAGTAGACAGTTTCATACCATTGCTACGTGAGAAATACTAGGTCACTACTGCAAAAAGCTCAAACAGGCAGTTTCAGCAAGATGAAACGCTTCAGCACACATCTCTAGCATGGCAAAATAGCTCAGCTGCTGGTCCTTGCCCAGTCTGTCACGAGTCTGAACTGGGTGAACCAGCAAGAGCAGCAGGTCCGACTGTCACAGCCAGTGCCATGCGTTAGCCTGGCAGCAGGACAAGTCCCTTCCTGCTTGGGCTTGATCCCTGTCACCCTGACAATGACCATCACACACAAAACTACTCCTTTAGCTTGGGCAAGGCTTTGCTTTTCCTCTTGGAAGCAGCTCTGCCCCATGAAGATCAGAAGTGAGGTTGGGCTCTTGTTTAGGAAGCTTTTCTCCCTTCCAGAAGTGTTTTAACTTGGGAAAACAGACTGAGCCATGGCGGCATGCCTGCTCAATAGCTTCACTGGCAATTCCTTAATGACCCTTTAGGAAAACAAAGCTGAAGGAGTGCTTTGGCTATGAGCAGGGAGGGCTAATCAGGGCCCATTGGTGGTGAAAGCACTTATTTACATTCTTCTCGAGATTCACCACTGATACCCCAGTTCCTAGAGCTGCAGAACCAGGTCAGTGCGGTGGGGATGGCACTGCCCACAGCCAAGGGAGCCCTCTGTAGGTGCTCTGAGGGCAGAGCTTGCTTTAGGAAGAGGATCAGATGATCTTCAGCCTTGACCTTAGGACATCCCTTTGGGAATTGCTGGCGGAGGTGCTCATCTGACCTTTCTGGAAAGCCATCAGCATGAGGGAGCCTCAAAGATTAGAGCCACACTTCCAAGAGAAATTAAGCAGAACCAGCCTCAGTAATTGAAGCCCTTCGCAGCCATGCAGGGTTTCAGGCGCTCACCAAAGCACCCTGCAAGCCTGGTTAGTCTTGAGGAGCACGGAGGCAGTTTGCCAAGGGCTCCCTGCAGCAGGGAGCAGAGCCCTGCATGGATGCAGCCTCCATCTGCAGAGCAAGAGTCACCTTGTCACGCCAGCCACCCTCTTGGTGAGCACTATTATCATGCCTACACCGAAGGATCATGTGAAATAGCTACAGGCAGGGCTGGAAGCACCGTCAACAGGAAGGGAATGCCCAAGTGATCAGCTGCCTCCTACAGCACATACCACAGCATCACCACTGTTGATGGCCAGGGTGCACATCCTGCACTGGCTGGGGGGGGAGAGCTGCCTCCAGTGCACCCTTCGCACAGCTTTGGTCCTCAGCAGACAAGAAGCAGAAAAGAGCTCCCAGGCCCAAAGCTGCTCAATCACAGACACGTGGCATTATTCAGGAGTCTAGGAAGCCTTTAGAGAGGGCTCTGAAGTCTTCCAGCTCTTCCCCAAGGCACAGCAGGCACAGCATGACACTGTAAGATGTCACCTCTGGCCTCAGAAAGCCAAGACACCCCCCTTGCAGACGGCGAAAGCAGCAGAACCGCAGCACAGAGCCCTGTGCTTCCCCAGCGAGCTGGAAAAGCCCCTCAGCAGGGGCACTTCAGCCTTAGTGCACCCAGGAGCCAAGGGCTCTCGGATGGAGCCAGCTCCAAGCCCTGTCCGCACCCTCCATCCCTAGGAGGGCTGCAAAGAGCCCCTGGGTAAAAAAGGAGCAGACTTAAGGAGCACCCAAGCCACAGCCCCACAAGCACAGCCCCACAAGCACAGCCCCACAAGCACAGCCTTACCTGGCTCCTCTGCTCCCAGCACTGACAGCACAGGGAGTGCTGGACCTCGCCCGCATAAATACCCCCAGGGGCTGATGAGCAGCAGAGGGAGCCAATGGAGATGCTGCAGGTGCTGCCCTGGCCAATGGGAAGGGGAGGGCAGAGAGAGGGGCGGGAGTTGTGGGGGTGGGAAGCAGGTGGGGATCCCCCCCAGGGAGCTGATGATGGTGCGGGTGCTCCTGGTTGGTCTCTCCAGAGAGGACATCGCTGCTGGGGTGTCCATCCCCAAGCACTGCAGGGCCACGCAGTGGGGTCCTGCTGCCCCGCAGCAACCATGGACAGGGAGGTGGTGCTGGGGGATGCGGGTGGTGGAAGTCTCTGGGGATGTGAGTTGTGTTGTGAGGTGGGCTCAGCCCATCACCCTGCAGGCACCGCTCCTGTTCCCATGCTCTGAGCTGGGAACACATGGCTTGCCACCATGGCAGCCCCAACGCCACTGCCTTCTTCAGGGCACCAAGAAAGGCTTGGCCAGAAGGCGAGCTGAACCCAGGGCACTTGTCAGCACTGGCTCGTGAGTGGCGCGGTTGGGAAGCCCGTGCGCGGGTGCTGGAGCTCATCAGGACAACGGCTGCTCCTCGCCGGCATCGCAGGGAGCATCAAGAAGTGCTGGAGGAGCGGGACGTGGGCTCTGTGATGTGGAAACCTCGCTCGGCTCCCATGTGCTCTTGGCAGAGCTCTCCTGCCCTGCAGCACGGGTGCTGTAAGTACCCGAGGAGCAGGACCTGCTCTCCCACTCTCAGCCCTCGCCTGGCTCCAGCAGATAAGCGATGGTGAAAGATGCTGCTGCTTTGCTGTGATTCTGAAGATAGGAGCCCCAGCAATGCAAGGCTCTGAGCCTGCCTGGGAGAGGCTTCAGCTGTTTAATAGCAATAACACAGCATTCATAGGTTAGTCGATGTTTTGCTTTTCCATTTGTGCCTTTCCATCTCCAGATCTCCAAGCCTGGTTGGAAGCCATCAGTTAAGCTTCCTGTTGTCTGCTCTCAAGATCAGCGGGGGAGGAAACTGAGGCACGGGGAAGAATGATCTGAAGCCTTCTAAAGCTATTAAAGTGACTTGAGTCACCTTGGTTTTGGGCAGTGAATGCAGGAGACCTCGGGTCTCATTTCTGCGACCTGTGAAGGCAGAGCAGGAGCTGTCAGTACTGTTGGTGACAGAAATGTAGGCAGTTCCCAGTGCTCGGCTTTGATGGGGGGAAGGAATCCCCTTGAGTCAGCTTGGCATGGAGCTGTTGGCTGGAAAGAGTCTGGAGGTCAGGCAATCCATCCTGCTGCTTGAGACAGGACCATCGGCAACGCCAGCCCAACTCTGCTGAGGGCTTTGTCTTGCTGGGTCCTGAAAACTCCCAGGGATGGGGATCCAGCACTGAGGATGCTCCTAAGGAAGAAGCAGTTCCCAGTGCATGCTCCCTCCTGTGATCTGCTTCCCTTGCAGGGGGAATGGTGCTTGTGAAGTGTTTAATGTCTTGTACTAAACCTGGGGCTGTTCAGGAGATGTTGCACGGTGGCTTTTAGAGGTTGTGATGAGTTTAGGGGGAAGAGCGAGTCTTCTTGTCTGTCCTTGGAACATCTGATGGATGGGGAGCGGGGGGGTTAGGAATCGGGATCACTCCTGTGTTATCTGAATGTTGGCCTGTACGAGGAGAGCAGCTGCATCCTCAGGTAAATTGTCAATGATGCAAACTGCCTGAGTAGGGCAGTTGTGGTGGGGATGGTGAAAGTCTCCTGAGGCACATTGTGTTTCATCCCCTGAGTGAGGAAACCAGAGCTATCTGCATGGAACACCTTCCTGTGGCTGGCAACGCGGCACAAGGCAAAGCTGAGCCCCACTGCCAAATGGTTTGCCTGAGATAACCTGTAATTAGAATTAATGAGATAATGTTTGGTATCTTAAGTGTGGCTTTAGTTACTAGGTCAAAATAGCAATGCTTGGAGCTGCTGCTCGGTTGGAGACCTGCAGTGCCAGGACACCAAAAACCTGGAGCTTGCAATTCCAGGGCAAAGGTTTGCATGCTCAGTTCTGTGGTTCTTGTATGGGTAAGCATAACGAGGTACGTTATATACATGAGCTGTGTGTAAGCGTAACGAGGTGCATTATATACATGAGCTGTGTATAAGTATAACAAGGTACAAGGTACATTATATACATGAGCTGTGTGTAAGCGTAACGAGGTACATTATATACATGAGCTGTGTTTAGGCAGCACACGCTGAAGGCCAAGATAAACCCAGTTCTAAGGAGTTTGGCGAGTGTGGGAAGGACGTGGGAGGAAGCAGAGAAACGTGTTTGGGGCAGGGGAGTTGTGTTGGCCGGAGTGAACGCGCCAGAGGCAGCATCCCATCAGTAACCCCAGCCTATGCCCGAACCCTCCATGAGCAGCAGCAGGACTAAACCCCAGGCCTAAACCCCATCCCCTGTGCCTGCGGGCAGCCAGGACTCCCCTGCTGCCAGCTCCCTCTCAGCACCATCCTCCTCGGCTGTCCCAGTGCTGGTCGGGTTTGGTAGGAAGCACGTGGAGGATTTGGGGATGCTGGGTCCCCATGGTCAGGTGCGATTCCTTTCCCTGCTCTGTGGTGCGTCACAGCTCAGCATCGTCCCTTTGGGGACCACATGTGACCCTGAAACATCCCATTTACGAGCCGCGACGGAAATGGCCTCGCTGTCCCGTGGCGTTGGCTGCGTTAGTGACCGGGCACTGAGCCGTGCTCGGCTCCCGCGGGGCAGGCGGAGGCACGGGAGGAGGTGATGCAAGGGCGAGGAATGCGCTGGTTCCTGCTCCCTGGCTCTGTGGAGCCAAGCCCTCGGGCTGGCGGCAGAGCGGGGCCGTGCTGCGGGGCTCCGCGGGCTGGCGCGCACGGGTGCGGGAGCACTGCTGTCCTTTGGACAGCGCTGGGACATCAGTGGGAGCAAGCGAGTGTCATTTACTAGAAAGCGTTTACCCTTTATATACCACTGTCTGCACCTGCTTCCAATAGCCTGCTGTGTTATAAACTGATACATGATACGGATACCTATACAATAGCTAGCTGTATTAATTCGGTAGTTTGCTGTATTATAATTGGATACTTAGTGTATTATACTTGGATACTTGCTGTATTAGTGGATACGTGATCAATGGCTTGCAGTGTTAAGATTGGATACACATACAGTGAAGCACACAGCAACTGGTTACAATTGGTTAAATTAAGGGTATGAACCTGGCTTTGAAGCTTGCTAACAGTTCACTATTGTGTCTTAGCATCTGCTTCTCAGTTCCTTTTTTCTTTCGCTGATTTCGGTGTCCTTGCAGCTGGTGTTTCTGTACTCCTCCATCCAGGCCTTCAGTTTATCTCAACTACGTGACTGTTCAACCCCAAGGCCTCTGGATTGCTCACAAGATGTCCATTGTCACACAGCCAGTCCGCACATGGGCTTTGTCCATCTCCTGCCGCGCATCCCTGGAGCCTCCCCCAGCCCCTGCTTCCCTTCCAGCAGCTCTACCCCAGCCGAAGGACAGGCAGCGGCTGGGGCCGGCTTTGCCCTTGCTGCAGCCTCGTGGCTCCTTGGCTGCTCTCCGCGGCTCCCAGTTCTCCTTTCTGCTGCTTTCCAGGCTGGTGTGTGGCACCCATCTGCTCCTGCGGGGCTTTACCTCATCCTGTAGGTCAGGGTGGGTGGGTTGATGGGTGCCGGTTGGGTTTTGCTGGAGGACAGGGTGGGTGTCAGCTCAGTGTCCTCCCCACCTCAGGCCATTGCTGAGACCCCTGCTCTTGCTTCCCCAGTAGAGGCACCAGCTTCCATTGCACTCCCCAGCCTTGGAGTTTGGCCGGCTTCATGCCAAACAGTTTGGAAATTGTAGGAGATATTTGTTTGCTCCCATAAAGGCACAATTGGGAATTGCCTGCGAGGAAGGCTCCCCCCAAACCCAAGAGGTTTCCAGTGGTATAAGGCGTTTCTTAAGCACTGGGAGAAGGAAGGTTCACCAACGGGATGAAGTTCATGGATGTTGAGTAGTAGGAAGTGAAGGATCTGAATGGCAACGAGAGGCCTCTGTGTCCCCAGCTCCAATGGTTTTGCACTGGGACCTCTTCTCCTGCACTGATTTCCACATCTGAGCAGTGATTTCCAAGCTCCGCAAATCCTGAATGATTTCTCTTTGGGAAGGTGGAAGGCAGAATGAAGGGACTTGCACGTCAAGCAATGCTATTCCATGGGGACAGAGGGTGATGTTCCATGGGGACACTGAGGAGGGGAGGCCTTGCCTGGCAAAGGTTCTTCTGTTATAGCTGCTCCTCTACAGCTTCCCCATCGCTAGGATGATTCCAGCACCACAGATGTGGCCTCTTGAGCTGCTGGGAAGCAGGGAGGTTGCAGAAGGAGAAGCCAAAGGTGCAAAGAATTCCTGAATCCAGATGGTTTCCTGCGAGCTGAACCCTGTTAACCATGGAGGGTGCTGGGATCTCGTGTGATGCTTCCTGTGGCTTTGTGGCACCAGTGCCCTGCAGGTGCTGTAAAGGCATTGTAAGGGATGGACTGGGAATCGCAGAGCTCCAACAGCCGACCCAAGGATACCTTTGCCCCCCTCGGAACTGGTCAGAGCAGCTCTCAGTGCCTTGGGTTAAGGGTTTTCATCAGCTGCCGGTTCTTACGTCCGTGTCTGGACTCTTGTTCTCCTCAACTGCTGTGCCCACACTCACAGGGAACAATATTCCCATGGTCTGGACACTGCTGGGATTCTTTTCTTGCTGCCTGCATCTCTGTGCAAGTCAATTCACCAGTGCTGTAGGTTCTCACCAGCTGCAGTGGCCATCGCTGCTGGCACAGGAGCAGGATATTGTTTCCTCCCAGCATGGGGCATTTACCAGAGGGCAGAGCAGTGTTTTCCATCACAACTGCCCGAAACAATGCGAAAGGGAGGCAGCCAAACCGCTGGGGTGACTGCGCTGTAACCAAGTCGTGGTCTGATCCTTCTGGCAGTCAGTGGAAGCCTGAGGCTTTGTCTCTGCAGCACCAAGTTCTCTGGGAGCTTGAAGGGACCTCAAAGCTCCTCCAGCTCCAACCCCTGCCACGGGCAGGGACCCCTTCCACTGAAGCAGCTTGCTCCAAGCCCCTGTGTC
>JBCJKH010045851.1:38587-55073 GCA_039877255.1 Loriculus beryllinus | reverse complement strand
ACCCTCACAGGGAAGAGCTTCTGCCTAAGAGCTCAGCTCAGTCTCCCCTCGGGCAGGTTCAAGCCATTCCCCTTGTCTCATCACCATTCCCTCTTGTCCTATCCCCTAATGGAAGGGGAAGGAGAGCAGGTATCATTCAACTCTAATGAAAGCAACCGTCCCATGCTTGGGTACCCGTATGGGTGCTTCCTAAACGGATGTGAGATGGGACCCTAATGGGGGGGCAAGACCTGACGGAGGGTAGTAAAAGGCTGTCATTATTGAACTGTCCTGCACCTCAAAACCATGAGGGATGTGGATTGTGCCCTCCTCTGACAATGGGATGTACGTGGGTGATGGGATGCGGATCCAGGTGGGCTGTTCAGCAACACCAATTGGAACTTCAGGCCGGGACATCCAATCCTGGGGCGTTCAGACTGGAGCTGGTCCTCAGAAGGGTGAAAACGTGGTTTCCAAGGCTCAGCTCTTCCTCCTCCTCCTTACCAGGTCTGCAGCATCCAGGGTCCCCTCAGGCTGCAGGGCCTGGGGCTGCCCAAGGGCAAGGCTGAGGCTCCAGTGCAGGGAAGGCTCCGGGGGGAATGGAGCCGAGCGCTGCCGGAGCCAAGGCTTCCGTGCCCTGACACGCACGGCACGGATGGGGCTCACGGAATCCAGGCCAGCGACTCCCAACCCGTGACCTCCGGCTTAACCGAGGGATCCCAATGGAGCCGAGACAGGGCAGGAGCAACGCTGAGGTTCCCGGGCTGTGCTCCCCGCCGCAGCCGGCACCGCGCTGGAGGCTGCCGATCCCCCCGATCCCGCTGTTTGGAGGGCCAGGGGTTGGGGGTAACCGGGAGAGGCCGCGTTGCCGTTCCCTTGGCGCGCCTCGTGTTCCCTTTGTCTGCAGGTTGCGGGGTCAGCGGAGCTGTTCCGGCAGTGCCCAACCCGCCGCCATTCCCGCTTTTCCCGCCCCGGTGTCTTCCCCCCTTCCCCCTCCCCAACCCCCAATTTCCATGTTTTTAGACTCATTTTGAAGCTGACTTTCCTCAGAAACCTCTCCCCCCCCCCCCCGCTCGTGGTTTTCCCCCTCCCACAGCACATTTCCCGTGTGCAGTTTACTCCCAATTGTACTTTGGGGTGAGAACATCCCCTGGAGCAGCGCATCCCATGGGCTCCACTCTGCCGATGTCACCCAGGCCACGGTGTCACCCCCGGAACGACTTGGATCTAACGGCCTGGGGACGGTTAGAGGCCTCTTGTGGATTGTGCGGATTATTCCGGTTATTCGGATTATTCCGGTTATTCGGATTATTCGATCCCGAGGGGCTGGAGACCCCCGCGGAGGAGCTGCACTGGGTGGCTGTGGGAGGGGGTCACTCGGGTCTCCTGTCCCGCCGGGCTCCCCGTGGCCCGGTTTGTGGATCAATACCGGCTCCCGGTGCCCGCGGGGTTTTCCCGGTACCGGACCCCGCGCTTTGGGCACTGGGGGGGTTCTGCCCCTCTCGGGTCTTGGATCCCCGGTGCACACCCGGGGACCGCGGGTCCCACCGGGTGTTCCTGACACCCACTCCCCCCCCTCCCATCCCGGCTCCCGGGAGGCGGTGGCGGCGGCCCCGCCCTTCTCGCTCGTTCCCGCCAGCGGCAGCCAATGGGCGGGCGGCCGCGGCGCACGGGGCTTTTCCGCGCCAAACTCCAAAGCCCGCGGAGCGCAGCGCGGCACCGGCCTCCAGCCCCGCCACGCCGGTAGGTCCCGACCGGGACCGGGGATAACGGGGGGGGCAGGGGCCGGAGGGGCTTTGCCCCGCCGCGTCCGTGCCGGGGCTGCTGCGGGAGCGGCTCCGCGGCGCCCAGGCCGATGACAGCTGCCGGGCCTTGGGTCCGCTGCTCCCCGCACCCCGGCTCGGGGCCGGTCCCCGCGGGGCGGGGCCGCTCCGGTGCCGCTCGGCGGGACGCGGAGCTCGGGGGTTGCCCCGGGGGTTGCTCGGGGGGCCGACCCCGCTCCGTGCCCCTCCAATGGGGCCGCGGGGTCCCGGCGATCGGCGGCACCGGGGAGGGCCGGGGGGGGCATCGCTCCGCTTGGCTTCCGGGGGTGATGCGGACGAGGCCGGGGGCAGCGCTGACACGGCCGGGGTTTAACGCGGGGGGAACAAAGGGGCTGCCCCATCGCGGGGTGAGTGCGCGGGCCAAGGGGCTGCGGCCGCCGGTGCCCTCCGCTGCTTCCCCCCCCCCATCCCTCCGGTTCCCCGGGGGGATCGCTCGCACCGGGCTGCCGGGGAGTGACGGTTCCTTTAAGACCTTAAAGGCGTCTCATTTGCATGATCTCGCGAGGCGTTGCGGGGGCGGTGGGCGGGGCCCCCGCGAGAGCGGCCGGAGCCGTTTCAATTGTGGCGCGAGATGCGAGAGCCGTTAGGCTTCAGCGTGGGAGGGCCGGGGGGCGGGACTAAACCCGCCAGTAACCTATCATTGCCGGAGCCGGCAGGTGCGTTGACCAATAGCGTACGCGGGGGGGGTGGAAAGGGGGCGTGTCCGCGGGTTGCGCGGTCCCATTGATGCTGTGCCCGGCGCGCCGGTGCCGCGGTTCTCACCCCGCTCGGTTCTCGGTGTCCCCGGTGCGAGCAGGACCGGCGCCATGTGGATCCAGGTACGCACCATGGACGGGAAGGAGACGCACCGCGTGGATTCGCTTTCCAAGCTCACCAAGGTGGAAGGGCTGCGGCTGCGGATACACGAGGTGTTCGGAGTGGAGCCGCACCGGCAGCGGCTCTTCTACCGCGGCAAGCAGGTACCGTCCGACAGCCCCAGCCCCACCGAGCGGGAGGCCGGGAGGGGGGGTCCGCAGCCCCCCTGCTCCCCCCCCCCCCCCCATGTCCCCGCCAGCTGCGGAGCGAGATCTTCATTTACTTGGCTTTAATTGCCCGCAGACGGGCGCTCTGCTGCCCTCTAGCGATACCGCGCCGCATTGAGGGTCCCGTTCCCCCTCTCTGGAGGGGGTTTTCTTCTCCCGTTCCATCGGACCCGTCCCGTCCTTGCGGTGATGCCGCTGCTGCGATGTGTCTGCAGGCACGGCGCTCCCAGGGGTTCCTGCCTTGTGAACTGAGCCATCAAGAGCCGCTTTCCCCTTGTACATTGGGGTGGCAGCTCGCGGCTTTGGAGTTGTTCTGCTTTAAATCGCAATCTCGTTGAGTGGAGAAGGTGCGGGGACGTTTCGAGCGTGTTCCCAACAGCACCGCAGTTGTACGGCAGCTGTTTCCTTCCCCCCGAGCTCATAATCCCTCAACATTAACCTTGAAGCCACCCAAACCGATTTTACAATACAGTTTTTAATACATTTTCCTAAATACCCTTCTCTCAAATCCGTTTTCCAAACTTATTTCCCAAAGAACTCTCCTTTCAGGCACCTTTTCCATCCCCTGCCCCGCTGAACCTTCGCATAAAGAAACTCCTGTGTCTGTGCTTGGTTGGTCAGAGACGTTTATGGCAGAGGTAGCGGCTGCTTTGGGCTGCAGCTGGAATCCCGTGGGATGGGTAGTGTTAGAAAATCTCTTCTAGGCTATTTATCCCCCCCCCTTTCCCTTCATTTTAGGGTGATGAGAGCTGGTGGTGCATTAGAGTTAGCAGGTGTGACTGTAGGATATGGAAACACACCTGGAGCAGCTTTAGCCTAACAAGCTTGGGTACCAGCAGTAGTAGAAGAGGCTCGTAGGAAGGTGTAGCATCTCTGCAGGGCTTGCGCCGCCTCCTTTCTGTTGCGTTGGTGTAGTTGTGGGTGCAGTCGTTGCCCGTTTGTGGCTGTGGATGAAGCGATCAGGGAGGGTTGGTCCTGGGTTTGCCAGCGCTGCCCTGAGGATCTTGTGAGCGGAGCTTCAGAAGTGAGAACTTGTTTTGGTGAGAATGCGCTTGCCTGGCAAAGACAACTCCTCCTTGTGCAATTCCAGCACTCCTTCCTTTAGGTGTGGGTCTTCCCGTGGGTTTCAGCCTCCCTTCGCCTGTTTGAATCCTTACAAATCCCCCAGTGATGGTGGGGAAAGCCTGGTCCATGCAGAGCCCCACGGCCTTTGTTCGAGCTGCGGCCTCGGCTGCGGGCGCCTCTTCCAGCCCATTCCCTGAGCTCCTGCGGGTTTGGGGCCTGTGCCCGGGCTCGGCTTTTCCATCGCTGGCAGCACCAGGAGCTGCCGGTGCTCCCTGGGGAGAACAGCGCCGTGTTCGGTGCTGAGTCCTGGTCTCTGGGTTTGGGTTTGTTCTTGTGCATCTCGAGGAGTTTTCATCTCAGAAGAGCCCAGAGCTCTTCCTGCCCACTCAGGTTTCCAGGGATTGTCCCACAGCCGCTTTGTGCCATAAATCAGAGCTGGGTTATCCCGGTGGTTCCTGCAAAGAGTGAATTTTTGTGGTTTTGCTCAGTTCCCCCCTCCCCCCCCCCATTAGAGAACAAAGCTCAGGGGCTGCTTTTTCTGGTGCTTTGGGCTGGAAGGGGGTGGTCATTTCCTGTGTATTTTCTTAGTCAGACCTTAAATATGTGGTGAAGCTCGCCTAAAGCTCTGCCCGCGCCGTGGGCTCCAGCAGGACGGTTTCACTCTAAAGTGGAAGCGCTCCTCAGAGTTCTGGGAAGGGAACGCAGAGGCCTCGTGGTCCTGTGGGCTTCTTGCAGGGGCAGGATCCGCAGCCAGCCTTGCCAGGCAAACCCAATGTCCCACTGGAGAGGCTGTGAGACTGGGACGTGCTCAGAGCGAGGGCGCAGTTTCACATTGAATTGAATCTCTTGGTTTTACTCTTAATGGAAAAGAGAGAGGCAAGTGATGAGCAATTTGGCTTCTGTGTAACCCCACGTTCAGCAGCGATGCTGTAACTGTCATCCAGAACGTACATACGTCCAATAAAAAGATGAGTCCAAGTTGATGTTCTGATGTGTCGGAATTAAGGAATAAAGAGCTTCCTTTTGAATTAGTAAGTAGTGCGGAATTACCTTTAAATCCTGATAGGGAATGTAGGGGATCTGGAGTTCTTTAAGTCCTTCCCAGAACTGATGTCTTGGGAATGTGCTGCAAACCCTTTCAGATCTCCTACAACGCTGTGGCTTGCTCTGGGTATTGAGTCTACCGCAGCGTGGAGGTCTTGTTCCCCTGGCTTGCAGAGTGCCGAGGAAGGAACATTTCTGTGGTAAGAACAGTGATCCATAAGGATCTGAGGCGCTGAAGTTCAAGCCAAGTTCCCTGACTGCTCGTGGTTTGAAAGCCACGTGCTCTGTGTCGGCACGTGGGGACGATGGCAGCGCGATGGGTGCCTCTGCACTGCAATAACCGCCTGGTTTCACTGCTTCCCTGCAGATGGAAGATGGTCACTCCCTTTTCGATTACAGCGTCGGCCTCAATGACATTGTCCAGCTCCTGGTGAGACAAAGCCCGGCCGTGCTTCCCGCTGTCAGCAAGGAAAAGGATCCCGAGCTCTCGGACACAGACTCCGGCTGCGGCTCGGGCCAAAGCGAATCCGACAAAAGCTCTCACAATGGCGAAGGGGCCCTGGAGCTGGAGGGCCAGCCCGGCACGGCGGCACAGCCCGACTGGACCGACCCGGGCTTTGGCCTCTATAAGGTGAGGTGCTCCGGAGCTCGTGGTCCTGAGAGCTGCACCCGGAGGGGAATTGCTCTTTGATGGCGAATTGACTTTTGTGCCCTCATTCTGTGGGTGCTGGTTTGCTGTTTCTTAAGCCCTGCACCACCAAGCGTGCTGCGAAGCTGTTCATTGCCGCATGTTGTAGGTCAGAATGCTTTATTTTTGATGTTATCCTTTTAACTGAAATGACAAAACCTGACTTGATTCGAATAAGAAGCATTCCGAGGGCCCGTTGTGATTTAAAAACTCTGCATCCTTCCTGCTTGGAGTCGCTGCATTTGTCAAAGCTGAAAGTTCCCTGAATGAACAAAAGAAAAGCTCAGCCAGCTCTGCAGAGTCCCTTTACTTGCCTGTTTCAATGGATTTTATTGCAGACCTAGTGCTGCCTTTGCCAGACTATGAACTAGACACTTGGGAAGGCTGTTACAGACTGCCTGGTAAGGGTTTGTGCTAGATAAGAAGCTGCTTGTGCTCCTGTTGGTGCAGAATGGGTGCTTAGCCTTAGGGGCTCAATCTGTATTTCAATTGGGATTGGGAAGGTGAAGGAGATCTTAATTTTTATGTTAAATATCTTGATCACGAGGTTCTTGGGATGATTCAATCTGTAACAGTCTTGGAAATGAATGCTTCATTGGAAAGCCCATTTTACTGAGCTGTGTCCTTTGTTCTGTGTAGATCAATGACCTGGTTGACGCTCGAGATATGAACATGGGGGCATGGTTTGAAGCCCAGGTTGTAAATGTAAGCAGAAAAAAACCTGCAAAAGAATCAGCTGAGAGCTGCTCAGATCCTGAGCAGCCAAGAGCCATTCCTGAAGAGGATGTAATATACCACGTGAAGTATGAAGAGTGAGTTTTGTTTTCTTCTTGTCCATTTGGATCATGATGTTGATGGGAAATTTGACTCTAGAGCTCCACAGGGTAAACCAGAACTGGGCTGATGCAGTAACTGAGCCCTGTGGGCTGTAAGTTTGTCTTACAGCTGGAATTCCATGGGGTTGGAATCAGGTTTTTAGAACTATGAAATGCTGTTTTCCAAGTCTGAAGTGGGATACAATAGCAGCAGAGCCAGAGTGCCCCGTTCTGGCTGTGTCTGAGTGGGAAATTGCATGTTGCATCAGCTCGTAAATTGACCTGTCTGGATAAAATCCATCACTTGGAACAGCTGTGATGTTGAATCTGATTTTCCTTCTCTGTCCCTCCCTGCCTTCTCTCTGCTCCAAGCTATCCAGAGAATGGAGTTGTACAGTTGGGTTCCAATGATGTACGGGCTCGTGCACGCACTATTTTGAAGTGGCACCAGCTGGAAGTGGGGCAGGTGGTGATGGTCAACTACAACCCCGATGAGCCAAAGGAGAGAGGGTTCTGGTACGATGCAGAGATCCTGCAGAAAAGGGAAATGAAAATGATCAAGGAGATAAATGCAAAGATACTACTTGGGTAAGCAAATTGTGACAGGGAATAAACCGAATGCTCTGCTTAAGCTTCTAACTCTGAGTGACTCCTGAAAAATGCTGCTGCAGGAGGAATCGGGCACTTGGAGCAGTTGCAGGGCACGAGCAACACGAGCTGTGCAGTCATGGAGTGCCCCATGTTTGCCAGGAGGCAAAGACTTGTTTGCTGTGTTATTTATCTTTTAATTTCAGTAATTTTCATGGGGTTGCCAGAATGTTCTTCTTTTGCCCTTTCACCGCAGTGATTTTGACTTTGAAACTATAAAATCTGAGAAGAATCAGTCTGAAATTAATTTTTGGGGTAGAACAGTCACTAATGCTGACTGGAATGCTACAGGTGCTGGAATTTCTGTTAAGACAAAAGGGGTTACACTTGAATTGCATGTAGGTGACGTGATTCGTGGAGATGCTGTCGTACCACTGGCCCAGCTCACGTGGTGCTGTAATGGGTTTTGTGTGGCACAGGACTAAAGACACACCGTGCACGTTGCTGAGGAGCCTCCCCAGCTGTGAACTCTGCTACTGTCACAGTCTCACCTTTCATACTTCCCTCCCTTCTCCTCGCAGGGATGCCGGGGATTCCTTGAATGACTGCAAAATTATATTAGTGGATGAGATCTATAAAATAGAAGAGCCAGGCAGTGCTTGCCCACTTACTGCTCCTCCAGCAAAACGTGAGTGCTGCGTGGTTCTCATGTCTCAGTCTTACCTTGGAATGTTCTGATTGTCTCTGTGAGGGTCAAAGGTCTGAGTTCCAGGACCCCTGCAGTTGTACCACTTCTGCTCTCAGTGCACCTTGGCGCTTTCTGGGGCCTGAAGGGGGCTGTGGTTCCTTTCTGCTCACAGGCCGCATTGGACCTGTGTGTAAAGCTTGCAAGGACAACCCGAACAAGATGTGCAGAATCTGTGCTTGCCACATCTGTGGAGGTAAACAAGATCCAGAGAAACAGCTCATGTGTGATGAGTGCGATATGGCTTTCCACATCTACTGCCTCAACCCTCCCCTCAGCAGCATACCGGACGATGAGGACTGGTGAGTTCTGTGCCTGTGGTGCTGCAGTTACTGTCTGATTAGGAGCAGAAGGTGAGGGCTTCACAGTGCCCTTAGGTGGCAATATCATCACTGTAGAACTCAAGAGATGCTTGTGTGTGGTTGGGTGTTTTGGAAGGGTGTTTTAGTAGCGTTTCTTGAGCATCAGTTTAGTCAGAGCATATTCGAAGCCAGTGGCTTTCCAAGTTTTTTTCCTAGTTTTAGGATCTCTATGCCTGTCAAAGAGAAGAGGAGCTACCTATAAATTGCAAACCTGATGCCAAGAGCCTTAACTTGTGTAATGGTTTTTATGGGTTGCTTACAGGTAGTCTGCAGTTCTGTCACCATATAAGACCGGTGCTACATACTCTTACCTGAAATATATATGGTGATAGATATACAGAGATAGACAATGCATCTACATCTATGCATATACATAGCGATGTATATACTGTGTTATTCCTTCTCCCGTTTCAGCATTTTATTCAAGGATTTTATGGTACAGCTGATTTCCTGCCACATCGGCAATGGCTTAGGAGCCATGTCTAGAGCACTAGCAACTAGAGTTGCTTTGGTGTCCTGTCTAGTTTGTAACGTAACTCAGTGTGTTTTGAGGAAATTCTCTGTCAATGTAAGGCTTTGCTACTTTTCATTGACTGGTGACTTTAGGTATTGCCCTGAATGTCGAAATGATGCAAGTGAGGTGGTTTTAGCAGGAGAGAGATTAAAAGACAGTAAAAAGAAACAAAAGATGGCATCTGCTAATTCATCCTCGCGGAGAGACTGGGGCAAGGTCAGTTCAAAAGCTGTTTTCTTTTGAAGCGTAGTGTGTGTTAGTTCCTCGTTGTTCTTGGCTGATGGGTCTTGCTCCTTGGAACAGGGCATGGCGTGTGTCGGTCGCACAAAGGAATGCACCATTGTCCCCTCGAACCACTATGGACCGATTCCTGGGATTCCGGTTGGCACCATGTGGAAGTTCAGAGTGCAGGTAGGAAGGCAGATCCTGGCCTGAGCCCTGAAGGGAAAAATGGGAACGATCCAGCTCTTAGGAGAAACCTGCAACAGTTAATCTTGGAGTGTGTGTCGCTGGATATGTAAATGCAGAAAGGGAAGAATTCGGGCTTTGTGTAGCTCAAGTGTTCCATAACTAATGGGGCATTGTCCAGGCATTCCAAGGGTGTGTTTGGGTTTTTCAGTGCTTTTTGGTAACTCAAAAACCCTCACCCAAACCTATCTGTTTCCAATAGTTTGTCCTGGAGGTGTGTGGTGTCTCCCACATGTTCTGCTGAGGGTCTCCCTCAAACGCCCACATTAAACAGGTTGTTTTCTCATCCTGTTAGAACACTGGGGAAGAAAAGCACTGACCTGTCCAGAGCCTGTTCTCAAGTGCTGGGTATCAGAAGTCTTCTAAATCCAGCACAGTGTTGAGAACGTGCTTTCAGGCTGTCCCACGTGCAGAACAGAGCTGTGGCAGTTCTGTTAGTGAATTTGGTTCCCAGAGCAGGGGCAGCTGTGCTGGTTGTAGCCTGTGGGCAGCAGTTACCAAGCAAACGTTTCCCTTTCAGGTGAGTGAATCCGGCGTTCACAGGCCCCACGTTGCTGGGATCCATGGCAGGAGTAATGATGGTGCCTACTCCTTGGTGCTGGCAGGGGGCTATGAAGATGACATAGTAAGTGAACCTTGCTTAGTTTTGTATGAGAACCAAGCTAACTTGTTCCAACAAAGCCTTAGTTCCTTTGTTACATTCCCTATGGGGCACGTCCCCATCTTGATGATACTTAAGCACATGCAAAGCACAATCCAGTCATGTTTGTTACGCCGAGAAACGGGGTCCCTGGAATTAAGTTCAATATCTATTTGTCAGCTTTTATTCCAGGAGTCCTCAGCTGCCTCCTCAGGGTCTCTGTCACACCCACAGCTTGAACAGTTTCCTGGTATAGTCTGCCTGAGCTTGGTGTGTCAGAGGACACACAAGGAACAAAACCAGGGACCGAAGTCCTACTTTGATTACATGTCTTGGTTCTGCCAGTCAAACCAAGCCCTTGGGAGGCTGTGCCAGGCTCTGCATTCATTCTTGCAGACAGTGTGCTCCCTTACCCTGACCGCAGCCTGGTAAAGCTCATGTAAAACAGCCACGGATCTCTGTAGCCATTCCAGGTCTTATTTCTGAGTGCAAGGCTAGGTAACTTGTGCCTCAGCACTCGCACTGTTAAGTGATCCTCATGTAAAGATTGCCCCTTTGCTTCCAGGCTGGTTGTGTGTGAGCAGTACACCGCTCCCTTGGCAGAGCTCTTTGGGCACTGTTTGGGTGTGTGACAACACAGCAGTTGTCACCCTGACTCTTCTCTCTGACAGTCTAAGGGAGCACCATGGACTTAACCGAGGCTGGGAGATAAAGGAGGAAGCATCTTTTCTTTTCTGAGAATGCCCCATTAAAGCTGCTTGATTAAAAACTCATCTGCTTTTGTTGAATGATCTTTGTGAATGTGTCGAAACCATCCATATACGTTTCAGGATCATGGAAATTCCTTCACATATACAGGGAGCGGAGGGCGCGATCTGTCTGGGAACAAACGCACAGCGGAACAGTCTTGTGATCAAAAACTCACCAACATGAACAGGTCAGTGCCGTTAGTGCTCCATTTCTAACCCCAGAGCTGGCAGTCTGTCAGCCTGAGAAGCTGTTTGTCCCGTTTGCATCCAAAGGAATTGGCTAAATGGAAAAAATGGTGAGAACTGGGTTTCCGCTGGTGTCTTCAGGCTGCAGATCAGCTGCAAGATGGGAATGCTTCTTACAGGACACTATAAATGAAACAGGATTGTAAATGGTACTAGTCTCAGATTTAATATTGACTGAAACTTAAGGATCGGAGGAGTAAATTAGAGTACAAGTTTTCCTACTGTCTTGAGGACCTTTGCAGCCACTGGTCCACTTGTATTTCTGAACTGTTGCTCTTATGAGTAAGCGTGGACTCGAGTGGAGAGGTTGTCCATGAATACTCAGCATATTTAAACGTGCCTCAGTCAGGAGGCTCCCAGGGTTCCTAGTGTTGACTGGACCTTCTTTTCCAGAGCTCTGGCTCTGAACTGCAGTGCCCCCATCAATGATAAAAATGGAGCTGAAGCCAAGGACTGGAGAGCTGGGAAGCCGGTCCGAGTGGTGAGGAATGTGAAAGGTGGCAAACACAGTAAATACGCTCCTGTAGAAGGGAACAGATACGATGGAATATATAAGGTAAGAAGGATCTGAATTCACTTACTGAATTAGGGGGAGACAATTTGGCTCTCAAGGGGTTTTGACAGCGTGTGATGGACCTGACTGACTTTTTTAGGTTGTGAAATACTGGCCTGAGACAGGGAAATCTGGATTTTTAGTGTGGCGTTACTTACTTAGGAGGGATGACGAAGAACCTGCTCCTTGGACCAAAGAAGGAAAGGACAGGATGAAAAAGCTTGGTCTAACCATGCAGGTACTCATTTGGAGCATTCTTGGGGTTACCCCTGGCAATGAACTTGATGGATAGAAGGAACTTTTCCATCATATGTTCTTACTGAGGATGATCCTTGTGTAAGAATCAGGACAGCCCCTGCTTACACTGAGGGGGAGGCAGTGCTTTCAGTCTTGTGAGTTGTCTGTGGGGTTTTTAAGAAGCTACGTGAACAAAACTCCTGGTTTTTTCCCTATAGAATTTCTCTAGTCTAGGTGCTTTGCAAGAGCTGGGATCAGTTGTTAAGCAGAGAACCCCTGGAGCAGCTCTCCAGAGGTTGTTCTGCTGGCCTGTAACAATCTGAGTCTAAACTGGTATTGTGCATTGGGTGCTTTCTGTTTTCCTGCAGTATCCTGAAGGGTATCTGGAAGCTGTTGCAAACAAAGATAAGGAAAAAGAGAATAATGGAGATGATGAGTTTGATACCCCGGGGAAAGGAAAGAGGAAAAGGAAATCAGCAGGTTTGTGGAAGTAGGCAAGTGGATAGAGAAAGCTTTGTAGGTTTTTGTGCATTTTACCTGGTTACTCTTTTCTGGTTGCTTTTTGTTTGGTTGTCTAAAAACCCTGTTGTGCTTTCTTTTAGGTGGGGAGGAAAAACTCAGGACCTCTCCTGTGGGGACTCCAAAGAAAACAAAAGTTGAACCATACAAGCTGACAGCTCAGCAAAAATCTCTTATAAAAAATGATGAAGCCAATGAAAAGCTGTGGAATGGAGTACTAGAAGCTCTCAAAGACGGACCGGTATACCATGGGTTCTCTTTTTATCCCCCCAAAATAAAAAGACAACTAATACTGTCGTACCTAGACACAAATCTCTTGGCTGCTTTAAAGAAACATTTGCAGCCCCAGAGCGGGCTGTGGGGCTGTTATCTTTGAGGTGGTAGCAATAACTTGATGCAATTGTTCTTTTGACAGAAATTTCTAAGTAAAGTGGAAGAGGCCTTCTTGTGTATCTGCTGTCAGGAGGTTGTGTTTCGGCCGGTCACAACTGTGTGCCAGCACAATGTATGCAAGGTGAGCAGCTGAACTCTTCTGTTGAGCATCCCCTGCTTCTCAAGGCAACCCTTGCCAGTGTTTCGCCATCCTTAAAAGGCTATTTTGCATAGAGAAGTCTGCTTTAAAAAAAGTTCCAGTGTTCTATTGCTACTCTGATTCTTGTCAAAGATGACCAGAGCTCTGTGGGTGTAGTAATGCCACAGCGTGGCAGAGCTTGGGGGGGTTTGTTTTGTTCTTTTGAAGACAGATGTGAGGTGTTTTTGCAGAAGTTCCAGTGGTCTTTAGCAGCTGCAGGGGAATTCTTGCTCTTTAGAAATGCCATTGAACCAACTACCTCTGACCCCAAGTAGTGTCCATGACTGAGATGCTCCATTGAAATGCATGTAATAAAGCAGCTTCTCTCTCCAGCTTCCATCACTCTTGGCTTTTCTCACCTCTTGTCAGTACTTGTGTGAGCCAGGATCTACTTTTCCATCCTGGTTCACCTCCTTCTCTCCAGGGGGGTTTTGTACATCAAGCTCCAATGCACTTTTGTTTCCCTCTTAACCAATTTTGTCCTGCACCAGGATTGTTTGGATCGATCCTTCAAGGCTGATGTGTACAGTTGTCCTGCCTGTCGCTACGACCTGGGCAAAAACTACAGCATGCACGTGAATGAAACGCTGCAGACCATCCTCACTCAGCTCTTCCCTGGATATGGCAATGGACGGTGATTCTGTAAAGCACTTCTCGTTTTCTTTTGTTCAACCTTCTTAGTGGGTTTTCAATGAGCTTAATTTAAAAAGAGAAACAAGTAGTCTGTGTTCTCCCAGACCCCTGAAAAGGCTTTAAAGTCTTCCTTATTTGGGGAAAAAACCCAAACTATAAAGTTCAAGGAAAATCCTTTTGTATGTTCGTGGGTTTTGTTTTTGTTCTAAACAGTGAATTTTTTGCATTTTTTGTTTTTCTTTTCTCCCCCTCAAACTTGTCACCCATCAGCACAGAATGATGATGCTTATTTTCGAAAGGATTTCAAGTGCTTCCGGTCAGGCTGCTAAAGATTAGGAAAGGTCTCAGAATGCCCCCCTCTGCCCCCTCTCCCCCTCTCTTTTCTTATCGTATTTGAAATTTTAGTCCCAAAAAATGGCTTGGTTGCTAGAACAATCTTCAGTGTTTGGGGATTTGGCCATAAAGGTAGACTTGGGCATCACCTTGGCAGCAATTTGGATGTTCCTTTTGTACGTGATGGCTCCTGGCTTGTGATCTTTTAACCACAAGTGGGTATTTGTTACATATTTTTGTAAAGAACTGGGTTTTATACATTTGACAAACTTCTCAAAAGCCATTTCCTGCTAATTTTGTATCTCAAACAAATGAAGCTGCTTGCAGATAGCCAAGTTGTTGGAGCAATATGAAGTACTACCTCATTTGGGCTTCTTTCTTACTTGGGAACTGTTGGTTCAGCCACGTGCTGTTTTCTATCCAGAAATGCCATTGTGGAATATACTAAAGCCATTCTTAAGTGCCTTTTGTCCTTTTGCTGAAAGACTGGGCTCTGAATCACCACATATTATCTGTTTTTTCATAAGCACTGAATCGTTTAAACTTGCCAGCCGGATTTCAATCTTTGGTTAAAACACAACACTGTAGCTGTACACGATTAGTGTGGATTTGCTGCCGTTCAGGTTTCCTCCTAATGCTAGGTGTATTATGGTAACTTGAGTCTTTTTTTTTACTTTGTTTTGCTGCATTTCTACCTGGAAATGGAGAATAACCAATTCGGACTTTTCTGTGACCCATTTTTTACTGTACATGAACCCGAGAAGGCCTCACTTTTGTGAATGGGTTGTCTTTTTCTACCATTACCAAAGTTTGCAGTTTAATACCTCAGCAAGACAGGGATGTTTTTTAATCACACTTTACTGCAGACAGACTGGAACAAATGTGCCTATTTTTGGTTTTCTTAACGCTTACTCTTCTTAAAAACATGTTAATATACAAGGGGGAAAAAAGCAAACGTTTAAAGGTTTTTGTGCTGAATTTGTCAATTTTTTGTACAATGTGCAAGTTGAAGTTCTCAAAATAAATATCTTTTCTGATGAAAGTGTTGCCTGTTTAATTCCTTCTGAAACTGGTGTCCTCATTGCTTGTGCAGGGATTTGTATTTCTGTTCCATTATGCTAAGCCTTTTCATTATGACTTTTCATTACAAAGAAATAGGGGAAAACACTAATTTGCTGTTATTCTAAGCATGACTGAAAGGCTTATGTTATGTTCCACTATAAACAGGGAGATTCCCTTCTCTTTTGGGGGCATAACTTCCGTTAGATTTCTGCAGTAATGAAATCCCAAGGATCACCTGGCAATCGAAATTGTCTGCACATTGAATAAATAAGTCCAACCCTGTTCCAAGTGCCATGGAACGTATTGGAGGTGTTATAGTGAGGAGTGGGAGCATCTCTGTCAACTTCCCAAGGCAAAGAAGTCCATTTACACACTGAGGTGTCCATAGACAAGTGCAGATGAAGTAAATGAAGAAGACTTCAAGGCAGTTGAGATGTTGAAAACAAGAGCTGTGAAATTAAGCAGCAGTTTAATCTACCCTCTTTAGAATGAGTTAATTTTAAGGTTGCTATTAACATTAAATACTTATTATTTAAATTATTTAAATTTATTTAAATTTCACTGGAAATGCCCTTCCACATTTTGTTCTGGGGTAAGAATTTGGGGTGAGCGGCTGAAACTGAGGAAATGCCTGTGTATTGGAATGGAAAAGACCCCCTTGCAATGACTTCCTTAGTCCATTGGTTTTGTTGTTTGGAAATCAAATCTGGTTTTGCTCTGTAGGTTTCAGTGTTGGTGTTTATTTAGCATGAATTAGAATGGCTGCAAATCAGCTGCTTTGTAATTCTGGGCTTGCAGATCTTAACATAAAGCTCTACAAGGGAAATGACTGTGATAAAAGTGAGCTGAGGTGTGGAGGGGAAGGGAATGTGGGATTTAATGGCAGAGATTATTAGTAGGATGCTACTTCATTTCCTGTACGTACTTGTCTGGAGTAAATATCCAATATGGGATGTGATAAAATGGGTTTTGTGGCGCAGGAAGCGAGAAAAACCACACTGATAAAAGCGAAAATAACCCAGGCAAGGATGTCCTTCCTATTTTGGGAATTCCCACAGCCAGAAGCCATGGGCTGCACAGTTTAATCGAGTGCAAATTAAAAGATGCCCCTGATATTCCTTTATTCTGGCAGGCTCCTGTGGTCCTGTAATTGCAGGCACGTTGAAGAGCGGCTGCTGTGGGGACGGCGATGAGGTGACGGGAGCTGAGGTTCACGTACGGGCCAGGACCCGTCCCGTCCCCACAGAAGGAGGAAGCGGGTCCCGGGCAGGGGCTTGAGCCGGGCTGCCATGATTTGATGTCCTCTGGGCAGGAAGGGAACAAACTGCAAGGAGACCCCATGGCTCTCAGAATGAGCTGGGCAATGCGGCCGCCCTGGAGCACCGGCAGGAATCGGGATCTACGAGGCGCCTAAACCATAGCCAAGAGCTGGAGCGCGGCTGCAGGCTCCGGTGTCCGTTTCTCTCATGAGGCGCTACGCTCCCTCCGGGGCCGCTCCTCCCTTCACGGTGCAGGTACAAGGGGCGATGAGAGTGAGAGAACCCCAGCGTTACCAGCGCGGCCGGCGCTGCGCCTTGCCCTGCGCGGTACGTGTGCCATCTTTAACACCTTTATGCTGCACCCGCCCCGGCTGCTCTGCCGCTGAGGGGCTGCGGCAGCCCCGAGTCCCACAACGAGAGGCAAGCTCCAGCACAGGGTCCCTGACACCGGCAGCGGGCAGGGGCACCGGGACCCCGTCCCGGCCGCCATGAGGCCGCCACAACCGTTCCCGCCCGCGCCATTGGCGCAGCGCGGCCGCAACACCCCCCCATCCCCCCCATCCCCCCCCTT
>JBCJKH010045851.1:25891-38487 GCA_039877255.1 Loriculus beryllinus | reverse complement strand
CAAGCATACAAGTTTGGGTTTTTTGTGGAATAATTTCAAAAGACTGTGGGTGGTTAGCTGTAATTGGGGAACTAGATCTCACCGCCGCGCGCCCCCCACCGGAGCGCGGAGCCTCGGGGCGCTTGACGGGCACCCCGCTCAGCCTATCACAGCTCGCCGTGCCGCCCTCTCTTCCAATAGCGACCAAGGGCGGGCCGCAGTCTCCGTCTAGGCGCTTCTTATTGGAGAAAAGCTTCTGACAGACGTGACAGAGAGCTGCCGCTCCTCCTATTGGTGGGTGGGCCGTTACCCGGAGCAACGCGCCAATCAACAGCTGCGCTCGCCTTGTTGTTCAGTGACCGGTGTCGCCACGGGTAGGATCCGCCGCCTCTCAGCGGCGAAGAGTCCAATCGCGATGAAGGTGGTGGCGGCCGCAGCCAACGAGAGCGGCGAGGAGGCGGGCGGCAGGTGCTGGCCGCGGGGCGCTGCGCTCTCCTCACAGCCCCCCTTCCGCCCTGGCCCCAGCGCCGGGCCGCTCAGCGCTCCGCTGACAGGGAGCCGGGTGCCGCCTCAGCCGCCGCCGCCTCAGCCGCCGCCGAGCGGGACCGCCCGAGGGCCCAGGTATGGGGGAGACCGGCGCTTGTCCCCCTCTTTCTCTCCCTCCCCGCCGGGCCCTGCCACCGCCTGCGGCTCCACCCCCGGGACCGCGGCGCCGGAGTCCCCGCCGCTCGGCGCTGCCCACCCCTCAGGGCGTCGGGCTTCGACCCTGCCCTTCGCTGTTCTCTGCCACCTCTTCTTAGCGGTGGGCCCTGGCTATGCCTCTCGCTTCCGGACGGCCCGCCGCGCCTCCCTCCTCCGGTTGGCCCTCCTCTTCTTCACGGTCCGGCCTTCGGTGGCCCGAGGAACCGGCCTGTGCGGCCAGGGGCCGGGCCGGGCTGGGCTGTCCGTGGCCTCCGCCCGCTTTGTTTTGGGGCGGCGCGGTGGGAGCCCCCCCAAACCGCCATCCCGCGTTCCCCCCCCCGGCGGGCACCCGCCCCGGTGTCCGCGGAAGGTTCCGCCGTGTTTCAGCGCAGGATCTTAAGGGGGGGAGAGGCGGCCCAGGGTGGGCCCTTTCCCCGCCTCTCGGTACCGGCAGCCGGGGTTCGTTCACCGCGGTGGGGGGGGTTGTTCGTGCTCTGGATCGTGAAGCGCCCGGTCTGGGGTTTACGGTGAGAGGTGGGCGGCTGACAGCTGGGTCCGTGATCCTGGGCTCATTACCGGCAGTGCGCAGGCCCGCGGGGAGAAAACCCGGGGCAAGAGCTGCACATTTGCTCTTTTCTTCTTTTTTTTCCCAGCTCTCTTTCAGAAACTGTCAGATTTTAGGACTAACCCTCAAATTTTTCTCGTTTTACTTTAATTTCTTGCAATATTCCTGCATTGACGCACCACGGAGTCACACGCGGGGTCCCCTACCCAGTCCTGAGCACAGAACCTTGCAGGGTGAACAAGTGACCGGTCCTGGGCTGCAGGAGCTGTTTGTCCGGTCGCGCTGTGGCTGGGGACTTGCCCTGTGTTTTAGCGGCTCAGTTTGCCCCCTTTCTGTAAAGAAAGAAATCAAAGATGTGTTGGGCTCCTTTGAGATGGAGGAGGAGGTGGTGGAAAGGAGAAGCTCTTCATGAAACCCTTCATTAGAAGCTGGTAGTGGGGTTTCCTTTAAAGCTGGCTGTGATTCTTGATGCTGAAGTGGTGTATATAGCTGCTTAGAAGCTGGATGTATTGCAGAAAGGCTGTTTTGGACCCCTTTGTTTTCAAGGGTTAAAGTCACAAATTGCATTTGGTTTTATACCTGTTGTTTAGCTCTTATACTTTTAATTAAAGCTGCTGTAGGTAATGGTGCTGTTCAAGGGCACAAACTGGTTTCACGTTGCTGTTATGGCCTGGAACATAGGCCTAGAACATAGAGTTTGGCTGCATGACCCGGTTGTCTTTCTGCTGGGGCAGTGTAAACACGTGATTGTGTTCTATCAAGCTTGAACCTTCTGAAGTTAAGTCTTTTCTAACCAACAGGAGTTAATTTAAAGCAGCTATGTTCCTCAGGTGCCTGATGGTGGTTTTATTCCCTCCCCTTTTCACATACAAAAAGTCACTTGTTTCTTACGAACTTTCACTGTTTTCTGTTCTGTTTCCTTTTCCTGTTTTAACATTCATGGAATCAGTAGAAATCTTCAGACCAGAATTTAAAACTTACAGTTATGTTTCAGCAATTACCTAAAATAACTGTTGGAGTGCATTGGGGTAATTGCTTTGTGACAGCGAGTTCCTAATTCTGAGGTTCCCCTGTAATAAGTGAAAGAAGTTTGGACAGGGAGACAGACTCGTCCAGTGCCAAAAGGAATCTTTGGCGGTTCCTTTCTCATTAGTGGAAGGAGTTGCTGCTATGCAAAGTATATGTAGGTGGGTAGACTTGATTCCTTGTTCCAGAGTTAATGTTCATGTATAAGGCACTCCCTGAAACATCTTTTTTCAGGAAAATGCTGTCCAATGCTCAGCAATATAGTCTTCTTTCGCCTTTTTTTGCGTATTGAGAAGAGATTACCTTAACAGGTCCACTGGGGCCAGAATATAGGTGGGTTTATATATAAGAAGATAGTTTTCTCAATAAATTAGAATACATGAGTGAAAGTACACAGACTAACACTCAAAGCTTGACTTCAGGGTGAATGTGGGCTTTTATAAGTGAGATGTTGTATTCATACAAGGCCTCCTGATCAGCTTTTGATGAGAAGTTGATAGCAAAATGCCCTGCTGGGGAAAATCCCTCTGATTGCTTGCAGATGATGCCGGTCTGAGGCAGGTACAGAGCTCAAAGCTGCTTTACTAGGCTGTTAACACTGAACTGCTGAAAATGAAGTGAAAACTTGCTGCTGATAGCATCAGCTGTCATGTGGCAGATAACACAGAGCAACTGTTTTACAGCCCTGCCAGCACTAAGTGCTTTAAGTTATCAAAACCATAGACGACAACTCAAAACTTCCACCTATTTCTATATTAGAGGTCCTAAGAAATTTTCTGAGTTGGGAAAACCAGTTTGTCCAGATGCGCTGGATAAGCGTGTTAGCTGTGTAGGCTTTTTGGGTACATTTATCACCAGTTACCTATTCTTCTACCCAGATGTCCAGCTGTAAAACAATAAAGAACGTATTGGCATTCAGGTAGCTGTAATTTGCCTTCAAAGTTCACTTCTAATGTCGATGAATAGGGAAGTTCAGATGTAAGTAGAATTAATAACCCTGGCTTGCTACAGGCTGAGCCAGCCATGCAGCAGTTCACACCTTATGGAAATCTCTTTGCAGCCATAAGAATTAGAAACTTGATTTTCTTTTAATTAATTCTAGGCTGGAGAGAAGATCTGGGGCCTGGTGGATTTTCCGCCCTTTCTGACTCACTTTCTCATGTTTTACTGTGTGCCATTGAAGGGATTTGCAACGCCTGTTCCTGTCTGTCCCTTCGCTGCCATGCGCAGCGTTACTTGCAATATAGCATCTGTTAATATCGAAGATGGATGACAGCTAAATATGTCACTGCAAGTGGGAGATTTGCTTAACGTATTTGGATGCCATCAGGATTCTCTGTGGCTGTGCAAGGCACTGTTTGGACGAATGATTTGTCATCTATTTCAGAATCCAAAGCTGGTTTGTCCATTTGATGCACTAGCAAACGGAAATCCTTGAGTGCTGCAAAATGTTGGCAGAAATCACGGCATTTTCTGTAGTTTTAGTGGTATTAATGTTGTGTTCTTATTCTCAGTATGAAACCATTGTGGGATGAGAAAAGTGTTTTTTCATTTTCAGTAAACGGATCATTGCTTAATAAGCTCATTGTTTTGAACCAGATATGTTCTGGGTTGTCACAACTTATGAATACAGTCACTTATTACCAGAGCTTAATTAAGGTGCTTACTCTCATTTACATTTTCATGGAGTAAATGGTTGTCTTTTATAAGTGAAGCAGTTCCTCAGTTATGTTCTTGCTAGATGGTCACTGATACAGGAGAACACATTTGTATTCTGTGCTGATATTTTTGTGTAGTTCAAGATCGTGACTTGGCCTGTTTGTACCTCAGCCATGGCACATATAGCCTGCAACTTACTTAGTTGGCATTTCTTTACAATTTCTGATATGCATTTGGAGTAGTGGAGAGGATTTGTGTGAGCCTCTGTGGGTTTTGGTGTTGTACATTAGTTTGTATGAAGTTTGCCATACTTCTCAGTTCTGTGTTGTCAAAACAAGCAGCGCAGCTTTGGCTGTGATGCATGTGTTCAGGTTTGGAGCTGTAGCTCTCATAGGGAAGAACTGGAAAAAGCTGAGGGAGGAAGAGGTAAAATGGTTAGATGTTACCTTGAAGCTGATGTGAAACTCGCTTGGTTTTCTCTAGGCTTTGCTTTAATTTTGATTTGAAATTGTCACTCCTTTCTGTCATAATTCTGGTTGCAAAGTGTGGAATGGATCTGGGGTGTGAGGTATGAGCTGCCTGACAATCCTGTGGGGTTCCCCCCACTTTTCTCTGTAGTTCAAGATGAGGAGTTGTAAGTTACTTACAGGTGCAGCGGAAGTGCACTTGTGGAGCTGCAGGAGCCGTGTCCTGCTGCTTGGTCCTGTTCACTGCTGTCTGGCTTTGCCTCTTGCTCAGCCTCCTCCTGAGGAGCTCACTTTCTGGCAATGCAGCTGCTCTGAAGCTGGAATCTGGGTCAGTGTGTCACACCCGCTGCAGGCAGGACCTAAAGCACCTTGTGCAAAAGCTGCAACCAGGAGTTGGAGGTTTATGTTGGCAGAATGTGCAAGCCCACTTACAACAACAGAGGTACTGTCTTGCCAAAAGCTGAAGCAACCTAGAGAAGAAGTTGAGCTGCTGCAGGTCTGGAGTTCTGTCAGGTTTGTTCTGGCAGGAGGAAGACTGTTTGGGATCAGTCCTCATGAAGGTGTGGAGCTGGTACAGGAATTGCCTTTTCGTACAAAGCAGGGCAGTTATCAAGGTTTCCCATGCATCTTTCTGATAAGATTAATAGACTGTGGATTGCTTTCCAGTATTGTAAACCTTGCAGCACTGCTGCCTGGATTCAGGTGGCATGGATTGAGACTTTGAATTCTTGTACAGACCAAACAGGAACCCATCAAAAAGAGGTACTTTCTTTATCTCATTTGCTCCAGGTCTGAGCACGAGTTTCCTCCTTTTGCTGGGGTCTTGCAGTTTGAAGTGGTGAGCTCCTAAATACTGTTCTTTCTATTCTGGCAAAGTGAACCCAAAGTAGTTTGATGTAGATCCAAGTCACAGTGGAGCTGCTGGGAAGCAGCAGTCCAGGTCAGATGCTTTTTAAATTACTTTTTTCATACTTCTATAGCCTTGCAGTAAAGATGGTGAAGACAGCAAACATAGCTATTGTGTCATGCAGCAAACTGCACCCCCTGGTTCTGTGTCAGTAGTGGTATGCTGATTTGTGTGGCTTTAGGATGAGCTTATCTTTCCTATTCAGTGAAATATTGAATTTGAGGAGGGAGACAGTTGGGTATTGATTCTGAATTCAGTCAGAAATAGGCTTTGCCTGTTGCCTACCTTGCTTCAGGCAATGATGAACTGTTTTAATTTCCTCCAGATTTATTGCTCTTAAATCTAGACACTTGTTCTGCTTTTAAATGCTGTTTGTGACTAAATAGTTGTGCTGCAGTTTGAAGAATTGCATGGGTAATTGTGTGCTACACGGATGTTCTGAGAGAGAACTTTAATGAACTACATGTGCTTGCTTGGGTTCAAGTAGAGGAGAACCTGGAGTTCTGGAGAAGCCTCGTGGAATGTAACATTTATTAGAAGGTAGTTCTGAGCTCCCAGGCACTGTAGATCTTCATCTGCTTGGCTGGTGGGTACTCGCTGTGCCTGCATGGGAATGTTGTGTCTCTGTTCCTCTTCCTTACAGCTTTCCTCTGTTTACTTAGACCCTAGGAGGGATATACAAACCTCAAAACGATTTGGAGCTGAAAAATGGAGTGAATTGAATATATGAATAATTTCGGGGAAAAAGGTGATACTTTAAATTTGTTGCTGTAATCTTCCAGTCTTTTCACAGTGCCCTGAGCATCACCACAACAATCTGCAAATGCACAAATTTTTACACTCTCTTTGTCTAAATGCTGTAATCTGATTCTCAGGAATAAAGGCAAATAAAGTTCTCAGCTGTGCTCGGGAGGCATAACTGCTCTAAACATAGTGAGATAGAATTGCCTGATTCTGTACCGTCTTGATGTTGTGCAGGAGTTTGTCTTTGTTCTGCTAAGAAGCTTTGCTAATGCTGGATCCATGGGAATCTTGATGTAAATTGGAGTGTAATTACTTGGCTTACTGAGAAAGGAAGTAGATGGAAATAGAAGAATCTGCCCTCTATGTTCCAGCCTAATTAATGAAAAAAAAAATGCCATTTCAAATAAACACAGGAGGTTTCCATTAATATTAGTAGTTAAATACTGAGTGAAAAGTAAATTTTGAAGATTCTTTCCTTAGCAGGATTCTTAGCTTACTGTATGGGAAGTGCCTCAGAAATACTGAGTGAGTCAGAAGTTTTTTCAGACACATTTAAAACCTGTATTTTGTTGGGTTTGGTTTAATTTTGTACCTTTATTTTCAGTTGAGGATCTGATTTTTTCCCCTCAAACTTTCACTTCAAGCTTGCCAGAGATTTGCAGTAGACTTGGGCAAAGCTCACAGGCCACAAGCTTTCCTATTCTATTAATCTTGATGGGAGCCTGCAGCCTGAGCCTGGGATGTGGTTCCCAAGGCAGAAGTTCCCCCCACAAGCATTTCTCAGCCCTTTTGGCGAGAAACAGAGGAAGGTAAAAACTTGCTGAAAGGCCCTGAATCCTCGTTTCTTGTGTTGCTGCTTGGTTGTGACATTGGCTGAGACCAGTGTGTGTCACTGCTGGCCATGGTGGGTGCTCCGCCTCTTCCCACTCCATCAGTGCCTGACTTGGCCTTCTCTCCCTGAGGATGGGTGCAAGCCCAGCCTGATTGGCAGTTTAATCAAGGGCAGTAAGGTAAATGGCCAAATTTAAGTTCTTTGTTCAGGTTTTCAGTTTTTCAAGCACTGGTTGAAGTAGTTTTTTTGTCTGCACTTGTGGAGAAAGCACTGCCAATGCTCTGGAACACAAAGGAGCTCTGGGTACAGGTAAGTGGCAAGGTCAGGATGAATTTCCAGTGTTGGAATGTTCTGCGGTGGTTACCAGGGAAGACATGGTGGTAGATGCCCAGTAACTTCTTGGAATGTTCCGTGGCTGTTACCAGGGAGGACACAATGGTGGCCGCCCAGTAACTTGTTGGAACATTCCATGGTTGTTATTGGGAGGTGGGAGCTGCATGGAAGTTTTCTGGCTCCTCAGGGACACTGAAGTAGGGCACGTCGCTTTGGCTTGGTTGGAACCATGTCCAGGTAATGAGGAGATCTTCATGCATTCCCCAGGCTGCCCTAGGCTAAGGAATCTTAGCATGCATCAAAGCTCTTCTTTCCTAGTTATAATTGAAAGGGCAGGGGAGATTTAGATGTGTTTGGATGAACAGACGTGAGTTTTCAAGGGGAATTGCCAGGGTAGGGAAGATCGCAGGTTGAACAGTTTGAGTGTTGAAACAAGATTTGTTGCTGTTGCTCCTCAGTGGTGTTCCATAGTGCTGTCAGGCCTTGAGTGTGCTCTGACACAGAGGGTTGTCAAGAAAACTGGAGGACAAGGAAGGTTGGAAAGTTTTGGGTTTATGGTTTAAAAACCTTGCTTAAGATCTGGCATGTCTCTTTAGCTGTCTAAAGTATTAAACCAATCCATTGGTTGCCTGATAGCAACTTCTAATCAGGAGCAGAATACACTCAGAACTTCTTCCCCAAAGAATGAGATGCTGTTTTCAGCATTGAAATTACTAAGTTGTTATCTATTAATGCTTTTTGTGCTTGGTGCTGGAAATGACATCTTCTTTATGTCTTCTATTAGCTGAGCTATTTAGATGTGCCTCATTTAGATCTTCTTTTTTCCTCTTCAAAATCTGGGACTAAATACACTTCCTTGCTTTGGTGTGTGTTGTTCTTAGATGGTCTCCTGCATGAGTGTGTAATTCACTTGTCCTTATGTAGTATAATGAGCTGTGTAACTTGATTTTCTTAATTGCTAACAGTGGTTTTACTGGTGTTACAAGTGCAGTGGTGTTTGTTGTCTGCATTGGTGAGATTATGAGTTTGTGGGTTCAGAGTTCTGTAAAAGGGCAGTTTGATTGAAGAACACTAGTAACTCTATCCATCTTCAGGTGTGTACAAACTCCAGATGCATAGAAGCCAGCAAGCTTTTTTGGGGAAGAGAGACTGTTGTTACCAGTTTGCCTTCTGGAATAGTTTAATCCACTCAGAGTTTTCCTCTAACAGTGTCAGATGTTTGAAACTCTCCTTTTTGCATCATGATGCAGTGGTTTGAGATGGTGGCTTTGTCCTCCTGCTTGAAAAGTCTACAGCTCCATGCTTCTGAAGCACAGCCATGTAACCAGAGTCATCTCCCTGATCATTTTGTACCATGGCACCACAAATCATCATATTTGGCACAGGAGAACAACAAATGGCAATGGTGGGAGCTCAGCAGCTATCCAAGTGGGTACTGCTGTGAGATTTCCTCTTGCTTCAAACTGTGGCCAGTGCTTTGTTTGTTGTGTGAAATTTTGATGGCTGTGCTTCTTCCTCCTTCAGCAGGGTGTGATGCTGGTGCCAGCATGTCCCCACCACCGGTGCAAGCAGGCCACTGCGTGTATTTGCTGCTCTGAGTTGGCAGCAGGTTGCATGATGCACTCAGGAGGATATTTCCATGTGTTTTTTCAGCCCCTTCCAACACAAGTGAAGTCTTGGGGAGTTGCTGTGGGTGCTGTATATCCTCTTACAGGGTTATTTTTGGTGCCTGTGCTTTCCGTGCAGTGGTTTTGTCTACCAGATTGTGAACATCTTCCTTCGGTTTTGCTATAGGAGTGTGTTCCAAAGGGCATTTCCCTTCATCTTTTTGAATATCCATTGTCTGGCTTCAACGCCTTTGGGGCAAAAAGGGAGCAGGATTTTTTGTGGGGTTGAGGATAGAAAGCTGCACCTTTTGGAGAAGCAGGTCATTCAAATGTGGTTCTGCCAGCTGTATGCAGTGTAATGTACGTGGTAGTTGGACATACGTTTCTTGGGTAGAAGTTTACCTTTAGACCTGGTGCCTTCTTTAAAGGGCTCTAAAGGTGCATCGAAGAAACTGATAGTCCCAGAGAGCATATAAAGTTTGTTCAGCAAGTTTAAAGATAGCTCTAGTGTTCCTGTGTAAACACAGTGAGTCCTCTGCCATAAATTCTGCTGTGCTTTTACTGTTCAAATCCGGATTGGTAACGGAGGTTTTAAAGCAAACCAGCAGGTTGAGTTTGCTCTACATCTGCAGCCATGTGCCCTGGGCGTAGATACAGGATTTGGCACATTTGTTTCCACTGATAGTCACTACCTTTAGTCAAGGTTACCCCGACTCAAAAGCAGAGGAGAATGAGTTGGCGTTATCCACTTCTCCAAGATCAGTAGCAGGGGAGCAGCAGGGGACTACTTGGAAGTTCCAAGGCTTTCCCTGGAGGAAGGATTCCCAGTCCTGTAAGTCCTTTAGCAAGCACAAGTCCTTGATCTCCGCTGGGTTTCTTGGTCTTTTTCTGTGCCCTACAAAGGTTTCAGTCAACAGGTGTAGGATTTCAGTCACAAAAGTGTCTTGGTTCACATCAGTGTTAGAGGGAAAAGTCTCATGTAAAAGTCATTGAAATGAAAAGCTCAGGTCTTTGTGTCCATCGAGATCATCCCTCTGGAGACAAGTTTAGTGTTTCCGTACTGTGGTTGCAGTTTAGAAGGTTTTCATAATATTTCAGGTTGTTACTCTCTCTTACAAAGAAAATGAATGCGTCCAGCTGAGAAAAATACCTTCATTCTTGTCAAGAACTAATAGGGAGCATAGATTCTTTCTGCAAAATCACCCTTTTCAGTATTAACAGTGAAGAGAGAAGATTTGTTCATATCGTCACCATCCACCCTGCTGCATGGCAGAGCTGTGAGTGAAAAATGCTTTCAGTGTTCTTGGAAGAGTTGGATTCTGCTGTGAAATAGTCCTCAGTGCTGCTGGCGAGCTTCTTGTGGCACTGTTTTAGTGAGGCTGTCTCCTGGAAATCCCATAGGGAAGGTTGATGCTGCAGCCCTGGGCTTGTCCCACTGCCTTGCTTGGCCTCTTGTCCCCTTTGATACTGGGAGCTGGGTAGGAGGAAGGAGTAAATCTTGCCACTGCTTATCCAAAATACGTTAGAGCTGTGATGTGCAAAGGGATTCTTTTCTCCCAAAACTTCCTCTGTGGCTTTGGTGCCCCATTCCTGACAGCATTCCTGGAGCCAACTGCTCCAGTGGAAGGTGTCCCTGCCCGTGGCAGGGGGTTGGAACTGGATGAGCTTTAATGTCCCTTCCAACCCAAACCATTCCATGACTCCGTGAAATGTTATTGGGGTCGGTGTTAAGGTGTTCCTTAGAATAAAGGAATGGGATTAAACATGGGAAAATCTGTTGTTCTTTGCTGTCTGCATTCCGCAGTTGCAGTTTGTACTGGGGCAGGTAGGTGCTTTAATTTATTGATTAAGTTTTGCATGAAGTAGTTTTTGATCCCCCTCTTTGTTATAGCAACTATTTTGACTATTTACTCCTAGTTCGTTGAATAAAAATTGGAATTACAGGAGATGATCTTGAGGAAAAGATGGGATAAATCCTTGCTTTGACTGTTTTACTGGCTTTTTTTTTTTCTTGGTTGTGGGTAAAGCTGCAAAGCCTGGGAAGGCATCCCTGGAGCAGATGGTGCTGGCACAGATCCTCCTCAGGATGGAATTCTAGCTCCTTTCCCTCAGCCAGATCCTCAGGAGCAGCCGTGCTGCTGTGGAGCCTGACTCGATGCTTCCTGCTCGGGTGAACTCTCGTGGCATTTCCAGACCCTGTTTATAAATAGCGCAGCATTCTCAGTGAGACGGTGTTGGAATGAAAGTTTGGGGATGGTTCCAGTGTGTGTCCCACTTCTCCACCAGTCACTTCTCTTTTCCCTTCCACGTGTGGCCATGATCAGCTAGCTGTATTTGGTGGCCCTGCCTCGGTGGTGGTGGTGGTGGGGGGGTTGGATTAGATGATCTCCACAGCTCCCTTCCTACCCTAATGGCTTTGTTTTTTCCTGGTAAACAATGCTTTTCTTCAGCATTTTGGAGGAAAACTGTGGCAAATGGATGCCTGGAGCTTCTGAACTCCTGTGGTTTCTCTTGGGGATGGGAGATGCTGTTTCCTCCTCTTGTATGTTCTGCAAAACAAGTAACTTGTTCTTGTGGGTATTTATGAAGCCTGTTTCTTATCCTCAAATGTTGATCCTGAAACAGAATAAGTCTTTCTCTGCATGGCAAGGTTGAAGATCCCTTTGGGGCAGGGGCACCCTGAAGATGAGAGCTGGAGGGTCGGATGAGCACGAGAGGCTGTGATTTTTCTGCATGAAATTCCTTTAAGTCTTTTCTGGGGAAGAGCTTTGACCTGCAGCCCATTGCTTTGAGGCAGAGCTGACAGGAAAGGAACTCGAAAGGATTCTAAAATCTTCTCTTTTCTAAAATGTCAAGTCCAAACTGTTCATTTGCCTTGGAAGTAATAGTAATAATAATTGGTATCGAGTCTTTCCCACTTAGTGTGACGTTGGGTTTACTCGTAGGGGGCAGGCAGAGTATCTGATGTCTCTCTGGAGATGGGTGAGTTGTGTGCACACTCGCTGATTAAAACACTGATAGAACCATTCCTCTGTTTTGTGTTTCCTAACACAGAGAGCATCTGGAGTACTTCTTGGCTGGTTTGAAATCAATTTAAACCCAAACGTGCTTTGTTCGTGATTTAGAGCTCGTGGTTTGGCATAGTGTGGCTGCACCTTTTATTCCTTCCAAGCCCCGTGCTGCCCTCTCGTGATAGCTTGAGCGTATTGCCTGTGCTGCGGCTGCTCTCTGACATGGAGAATGTTTTTGTAGTTACATTTGCAGCTAAAATGCCATTAAACCATTTTGTATTAAGGGTTTGCCTTCGAAGTTTCCAGCACAACCTAGGAAGGTCCATTTAAAAACTGCTCATTTCATACTGAATTGTGCTGTTGGTTTCTTTTCTCCTCTGTAAATTGGGATGTAGATGGAGCAATTTTTCTTTTCACTTGGAAGGATGCTTTGAAGTTGTGCATCTGCATTTCCTTTAAGAATTGTCTGACCCTTCGTTTCATCTGTATTCACTGCAAATACAAACTGTAATGAAGTTACCTTTAACAAAAGCCCTCATTTTATAATTTTTTATGTAGCACATGGATAAAAAAAGAATATTGGTCAGAGCTGTTGATTCTGAACCTAGATAGTTCCTCTCCTGCCAGAGAGGGACTCTTCATCAGTGACTGTAACAGCAGGAGAAGGGGTGATGGGTTTAAACTGAAACTGGTAGCTCAGGTTAGATATAAGGAAGAAGTTCTTTACTGTGAGGGTGCTGAGGCGCTGGCACAGGGTGCCCAGAGAAGCTGTGGCTGCCCCATCC
>JBCJKH010045851.1:0-25791 GCA_039877255.1 Loriculus beryllinus | reverse complement strand
GGAGCAAGCTGCTCCAGTGGAAGGGGTCCCTGCCCGTGGCAGGGGTTGGAGCTGGAGGAGCTTTAAGGTCCTTTCCATCCCAAACCAGGCTGGGATTCTGTGATACAGAAAAGGATGAAGCATTCTGGCTCTGAGGGGCACTAGTTCCACACTCACACACTGAGTAGATGCTGAAGGTAGTGAGAGGTTTGTTGTTGGTGACCCCTGTTCTGCTGAGACACGCCTTCATAGGATGAATGAAGGGGACAGTGTTCAGGCTGTGAGCTGTATTTAGGCTCTGTCTGATCTTGCAGATGATGCTGGTATCAGGAGGCCTCAATACTTGACCCTTCTTAGGGCCCTGCTAGCAAATAGACTTTTTTTTTTTGTTAAAGCTCATCGTATCCATTTTAGAATAGATATTACTTACAAATACTGTTGTGGGGGACCAGGGGTGAGAAATGAAAAGTACATCCATGCCTCTGTGACGTTCATTAAAGGAAGCAGAAAGAAACCTGACTTTTTTAACCAGTATGTTTTCTTCTGCCTCTCCTCTTTTTTTCTCTCTCCCTTTTTGCTTCCCCTCCAGGTCCTTCCGTCGTACCAGAAACATGGGGTCGGAAGTACCGAGCCCGCAGAACCCTGGATGCAAGATTATGACCTTTCGTCCCACCCTTGAGGAGTTCCGTGACTTTGGGAAGTACATTGCTTACATGGAATCACAAGGAGCTCACCGAGCAGGGCTGGCCAAGGTGAGTTGCCCCAGCTGAGGTAGTGGAAAGCTTCCTGAAGGCTGCCTTCCTGAGGCTCTGCATTATGTAGGGTGTCTATGAAGTTATATCCCTCAGAAGCAGTTTCCGCTTTCATGGAGTCAAGCAGAGCTTGTTCTTGAAAATCAGACTTGCAACCTGTGTCTTGGTTTACCAAGAGGGGAAAGGCAGAAGAGTTCCAGGCCTTGCCTAAGAATTAAAGAAGGGTTTATTTGCAAGATAGCTTTTCCTGATCCCTGAATGGAAAACACACATTCCCAGCCCCTGCAGCAATGGATCAAGGGTATTTCTGTGTCTTCCTTCTGTTGCTGAGGACACTGATAGCAGTAGCCATGGTCCTCAAGGGCTGGAGGTGGGAGGTTTTCAGTCCTCTGCATGTTGTGTGATTCCCTGACAAATGCCTGAAAGCCTTTTTGACCTTCAGGAAGCAGTTCTCCAGCCAGCTCTAAACCGTCTCTCTCCTTCCTTCCCATCCACATCTTTACACTGATGGAGCTTTCTGAGAACTCTTCATGTGAAGTTTCTCAATTCCAGTGCTTGACATAAAACTGCTTGGAAAAAATCAGGACTAACTGATTGCAAAGAGTATTTTTGTGGCCGAGCCGTGTTGCACCATAGGCTGAGGGAGATGAGTTGTTCTGACAAGGTAGTTGTTACAAATGGTATTTAGCAGAGCTTAATAAAGCACAGCAGAGGAATAAAGCTGTTAGGCATGAAATAATTTCATTTTTTCTAACCCATAGGTCAATTACTGTTTATGTTACAGTTCTAAATAGAGCTGGGTATTGATAAAAGCTCACTGTGAAACGTTTCCTTGTCCACTCAAGTGTACCGGCAATTACATTCCAGAAGCCTGCCAGTGTAGATAATTTTAATGATGGTTGTTGGTAAATTCCAGATGTTGTAAAGAAATTGCTCTACTTGTAGGACTAAATCTGAGCGTTTCAAGGTAATTTTTGTCTCTGTCTCTTGCAACTGCATATTGGAGCCTTGTAATGGAAGCCGAGCTCATCATAGCCTGGGGGAACCATGCCCACAAAATCAATAACTTATCTTCAGTGCCCGTAACTTTTTTTGGCTGATCCTTCCACCAAATTAGATTGCAGACATTGTATTTTGTCACTGCACATGCCTGCTGAATGTCCCAGTTATTGTTCTCTGATCTTGAGCCTAGAATTGTTGGCAGCTCTTCTGTTTAAAATCACAGCTTTTTCTTCCAGATTTGGGACTGCTTTGCAGCAGGGTGGTTGTTTTTTGTGTAGCCTCTAAGCCTGAGGAAAGAGTTCTGGACATGTTCCCCTTGGTTTCCTTTTGTTCTTCTCTAGCCCTTACCCCTTTTCATTGAAGGAGTTGGTCTCTGATATATCACTTACAAATACAGAAACATCAATTAATAATGCAACGGGAATTTGGCTTTCCTGGTTAAATAAAACCCCAATCAAATCAAAAGCACTGTCCCCTCAAGAAAACCCTCAGGTAAGTGATTTCTAGATGGAATAGTTGTTTACACTACTATCAAAGGTTATGGACTTGCAGAGGTGCAACATGCTGCTGGAGTCTTCGTGCAGCTTTGTGGAACGGGAGGTGAGCAAGGAATTCCATCTGGAGGGGAAGCATGTGCAGTCCTTCCGGCATGCAGCACGCTTCCTTGGTATAACTCTACCTCTTTCTATCCTCACTGGCTGTCTTGTGCAGCTCTTCTGCTAGCAGGCAGGCTGGCAGCCCTGTATGTCAGCCAGTCCTGTGCCTCAGCAGATGCAGAACAGTTGGCTTGTCATCTGTGCTGGTTATTTGAGCTCCTGCTGTTACCTGATAACCTGCAGCAGTGGGATGAAATCCTGTCCACTCCCACAGCTTTTTCTTCAGGAGAAATGTGCATGCATGTTGTGAACATCACGTAATTTTGTTGTTTCCTTCCCCCCCCCATTCCAGGTGATTCCTCCCAAGGAATGGAAGCCTCGGAAAACCTATGATGACATAGATGACATGATTATCCCAGCTCCTATTCAGCAGGTTGTTACTGGGCAGTCGGGATTGTTCACCCAGTATAATATACAGAAGAAACCAATGACTGTGGGAGAGTACCGGCGTCTGGCTAACAGCGAGAAGTATGTTGGTGTCAAATGATGGGAGGGAGTTGTGTGGAAAGCCTTTCTTTCTAGAAACAAGCTGAAAAGCAAATGCAGCCTTATTAAATAGGGAGCATTTGGGAGGAAACTGCTTTTGGAAGTTTACATCTGGAATCTCAAATAAGTTTGTAACTTGGTGGCTGTTGGTGTAGCTTGAATCTGCCTGAAAGGAATGACTTTTCAGTCATTTATCTGTCTGTGATGAGCATCCCTCAGGGTTTCTTGCATCCTTATCTTTTCCATGTCCTTACCAGGTACTGTACTCCACGTCATCAAGATTTTGAAGACTTAGAGCGCAAATACTGGAAGAATCTCACATTTGTCTCACCAATTTATGGGGCTGATATCAGCGGCTCACTGTATGATGCCGTAAGTGGAATGTTCCTCATTTATTTTAAATATGGACACTGACTTCCTTATTGCTTTTCTCTCCTCTAGGAACAGTAATTCAGAATTTAGAAACCTTAAAAAGCAGATATCTTTATTTTTCCCTCATTACCAAGGGGTGACTAAACTTCCCACCTTGATCCCGATCTTTATCATGCTAGGTTTTTTTTCCTTTTGTTTTTAAAGGGAATAAAATGTGTCAGGGAAGGTGACAGAACCAGACACAAATGCAGGCTTTAGGAGAAGCAGCTTTTGCAATGGATTGAACATACATTGTGCTCTCTTAAGTTCCTATAAGCAGACATTAAAGAATGGAATTACCAGTCACACTTAAAGAATGTTCCCTATTGGTGCGAGCATTGAGGTGTGAGTGTCATGGAAGGCATTCTCTTTCTGCATCACCTCACTTTGCATCTTGCTTTTCAGCTGCTTCGTTTCTTCAGCTCTCTCCTCCCTGTCCCTCTTCAGGTTAATTTAGACAGCGTCAAGAGTGAGCAGCTTGAGTTTCACTGTCTTGCAGTTACTCCAGCCAGCAGGACGAAGCTGGGATTGCTCACATACTTGCATGCATATTAAAGTACGCTGGGGAAAAGGGGTGTGAAGGTGACTCTTTTGGAGATTGTATTACTTTTCAAGCAATCTCAAGGTTAAAGACTTTGCAGAGGCTTCTGCCACTTTGGTCACATTGAAGTCTAGTGTTTCTCATCAGCTGATGTGTGTTCATCAAATGAAGAACATCTGGATGGAATATGTCATTGAGAGAAGTGTCTTTTACCTCTACTTGTGTTTATTAGTAGAATGGTTACTTAATGGTAGGATATCACATAGTACAAGTGCCTCTTCAGAGAGTGAGAAGCCAGCAATCATCCCTTTGCCACAAAGTGCTGGTATCACGTCCTTTTCCTGGTTATTGCTGGGCATTAAAAGTAGGCTTTCTGGAAGTAGGCTGGATTAAATTAGTGTAGATGACACCAGGATATCACCATTTTAAGTCACTGAAAGGAAGCTGTGGCTATTACTCAGTTATAGCAAGTCCTGGTATGTTCCAGTACAAAACATTTCTTTTGAATTACAGGATGTGGAAGAATGGAATATTGGCAATCTGAACACCCTCTTAGATATGGTGGAACATGAGTGTGGCATTATCATAGAAGGTGTGAACACTCCCTACCTCTACTTTGGGATGTGGAAGACAACATTTGCTTGGCATACCGAGGACATGGATCTCTACAGCATCAACTACTTGCATTTTGGGGAGCCAAAATCCTGGTAAGTGACAGTACTAAGCAGATGGTGATTATGTACCTTTACCCTCTACTTTGAGACCACTGCAATCTCTTTTTTCAAGTCCACCTATTTCCATCAATCTGATCTCCCTATTTTTTTTTTCTCCTTTCCTATTCTACATTTGAAAGGAATTTTACTTCCTTTCATGCTGTCTTGCTCAGAGGCCTAATTCCCATCTTTCTAGAAAGAAGTAGAATTAGGGAGACTTATTGACTTTACAATTAAACCCAGATTTCAACAGCTTGGAGATTTTTGCGAAGTAATGCATAGGAGAGCACTTCCACTACTGTGGAGGAGCAAATTGTGGTGGGAATATGGGGATGCTTCAGGTGCACTTTAATAGTGAAAGTCTGTTGTTCTGCATCGAGCTGTAGGCAGAAACATCTGTTATTTTAAAACTTCCAGGATTTAAATGTGCTTACAATTCCCAAGAACAGGGTGAGTCAAAGGGTTACTTTTTCAAGGTCAATTCTTAGAATGCTGGGAAGTATTTTTATCCCTCTGATGCCTAGACTGGTTTGAAAGGACTTTTCAGAAAAATAATCAATAGATAAAGGTGAATTGAAGAACCTGGGGAATCTGGGGTAAATTACCAAGAGCTGGTGGTGTTCTTTCTCAAGCCTCCTACTTAAAAGCATAACCAAAGAGACTTAGCAACCCAGAAGAGCTTTGCTGAAGATCTTGATGTGACTAATAAATATTGACATTTACGTGCAAATTGGAGCTTAAATGTCACTGGGAAGCTGCTGTCACCGTGCCCTGGCAGAAGCAGACAAGAACCTTCCATGTCCCTGCAGTATGATGAGTCTCCAGTGACACCAAGTATCTTCAGACTGTTAGTGCCTGTGGGCATATAAGAGCTACCAACAGCAAAGAAACTGTAATGAATGGATGTAGTGTTCTTTTACAGTCTAGAAAAGGAGGGGCTGAATCTGTCTATTCAGCTCTAGTCTTCATGTGAACTTTAACAATCTTTCCAGTGTGTCAAAATCTGTTTCCCCAGTAGTTCTGAATCTTAGTCTCCCTCTTTCAAGCTGATGCACAAGGATTTTGCAGTATCTCTTGATGATGTCTGTTAAATGAGCTTGATCTCAAGAAACATCTCTGGAATAGGATCAGAATGTGCCACGCTCTCTCTTTAGGTACTCTGTTTTTCCCTTCATTTTCAGAAGTGGTTCATTGAAACCCGGTTTTATTCAGTCCCCATCTCCAGTAGATGGTGCCACCAGCACACAAGAAGTGCATCCTCTCCTTCGCCCTGGTGACCACCAGCAGTGCCAGTGTCATCTTTGATGTGGTGCTTTCAGCACGCAGGGGTTGGCTGCTTTAAGAGCTGCCTGAGGAACTGATCTGAGGTTTTCAGGAGGGTCGTGCCATTGTGGCTGTGTCCAGCTGCTCTTTTTATACCTGCCTCTTAATCAGTCCTGCCTTATCTGTCTTCTGCTTGCTTTTTGTTCTGAACTCAGAATAGAAGGTTACTGCTTTTAAAAAGTAGAAATAAGAACAGATCAGCTTGAAAAGAGAAGCTGATCCCAGTGTGAGAGTAATGGCTGTTCCACAAACTCACACTGTGAGCGGAAGTTGGAGAACAGGTAATTCATGCATACTTCATTTTGGATTTATACTGCACCTAAACTGGTTTTCTTCTTGCTTGCATCTTAGGAACTTCATGCTCTTGTTTGGTATATGTGGATATCCACATACTGTGTGTATCATAAAGATGATACTCAAACTCAGTGCATCAAACTGTTGCCTCATCTTTACTAAACAGTGGTTTTTCCTTAAGTTTGCTGTTGTTTCCGAGGGAAATATGGCTTGCATAATAAAGAAACAAGCCAAAGAAGAGTTCAGTCACTACTGCTTATAGTTAGAATAGAGATCATAAAATCATCTTGTAAAGGAGCTTGGGTGTTGGTGGTTAAAACTCAAAGCAGGAACATGCTCTGCACCTGTTTGGGTTTGCTATGCTATTTGGTAAGTACTTTTCCCCCAGGGAGGGTGTTTATCCAGCCATTCTGTGTTTGTGTAGTCCTTTTATAGTAACTAGCTCTATAAACCTTACACAGTTGGGGGAAGATGAGGATTTTGAGGACAGATCATATTTTGGGCAAAACATTTTCCTTTTCAATGGAGTGTTCTTATTACACAGATGACACTGTATAAGACAAAACTAAATATATTGTGACAGGATGTTTCTGCTGGTTTGGCAAGCCTCTCTGCTGTTCCCTTAAGCATAAGGCAAGAGTATGCCACTTGCCCAAGTCATTTCTTCCATGTTCTTCACTATGACAGCTTCTGTTAATGAGTTCTTAAGCTCTTCTGTGGCTTCTGAGGAGTAAAGCTAAATACCCCTTGGAGCAGATCTGGAACTTTCCAGGTGCCCAAGCAATCACGGGTCTTCTGGTTGTGGTTGCAGTCATTGCAGAGCTCAGCTGGGGGAGCTCTTGGACTTCAGTGATGAAATTCCAGTGGTGCAGCCTGGCTTTACCCAAGGATGGCTAAAATGGTCTGGCTTTCTGGCACCATCTCTGTGGAAATTTCCCAGCTTTCTTCATCCTTTTTATAGTCTCTTTGACTCTAACAGTGATCATCTGAGAAGCACCTCAGGGGATAGCAGGAGTGTGGAGAGTTACAAAGTCTGCCACTTTGGGCTGAGCTCTAAAATAGGAGGCAGAGTTATTGTTTGGCAGTCAGAGATATTTATGTAGTGAAACCAAGGACTCTGTAGTATTCTGCTTAAAATTGTCTGTTAAAAACCATAACTCCTCTTCATGTCTCTCATAAGTTATCTGAGGCTACTTTAACCCTGACTGTGCATCCCAAGCCTTGCTTTGCACGTAGCGTGTAGGAGTGATGAGAAGCCACCAGCTCTGCTTCCTTGTGAAGGTAAAGTGAGAAGGGAATCCGCCCGATGGAGGATGCTGAGTGCATTCAACAAGAGTTTGGTGTTCAATTGCTGTGGAAGAGGTGCAGTACCTTCTTGGGGAGGTCTGCAGGATGTGTTTGGACCATGAGAAGCTGCCTCAGTGGACAAAGATAAGCTGAGAAAGGAATCTGTCTCATGAGTCAGGGAGGGTAATTACTGACATAGGATTTCATATGGGTCTTTCATTTCTATCTGTGAAATTCTGGTTTACAGCTCTTACACTCCATGTGCTTTGGGGACTGGGATTATCATTAAAACGAATATCTAAAGATGGCTTCTTTGTAAAAACTAAGGAGCATTTGCTTGGTCATACAGCTCCTTGATTAATGTGTTGCTGTCACTGCAGAGAAGTCCTGCTGCCAACACTTTCTTGTACTGTTTCTTTCCATAAGCAGAGTAGAACAGGCTGCAGCAGTGTGAGTTATCTACACAAAGCTGTGTCACTGGGGGATGCAGGTTAAAAGCAGTGTTCAGCAGTAAGTGAAGTACTTGAGCAGTAAAGGATCATCCAGTGATGAGGCAGAGGAAAAGGGGTGATATAAGTCTCATTAAATGATTTCTTTGTGCCTGCAGATTGCATTGCATTTATTTCTGAAGTTCTTCCTTGTACTAAGAAGAATGAGCACTGTTACGTGCCTTTCTTTAGCCACAATGATTGCTGCTTCACAGATACCCACACTACCCCTTCCAGGTCGCGCTTGCCTTGTATCGCAGATGCACAGCTTTTCTGATGTGCTCTTGCTCACACGTATGCAGCTGGTCCATGTTGTAGGCACACTGTTGTTGGTTTGAACTGGCAAATCAGCCTGACAGGCTGGAGAGGTCACGCAGAAGGTGTGGGCACTTTGCATCAAAGCTGTTGTGTAACTCAGTGTTGGGCTGCACAGGCAGGGAGCTGCCAGCTTGTGGCTCCTGCTTGCTTGTTTCCCAAATGACAAAAGAATGCCCCTCTCCCATTAGTAGTTTAATTACAACCTTTTCACAGTCTTTGTTTTTTCCAAACTTTGAATGTATTTCATTTTGCAGCCCTATATTAAACCTCTTGTGGTAGGAGCTTTTACTGTATCAATTATATGTATTATGTATAATTACCTTATACGTTCGTACGCCGAGAGCTAAAATAGAGCATATTGTCAAACGATGCTAAGAGAAGATTTTTATAATGACAGAAGCAACAGAACTGAATGCCAAGCCTCATACTTCATGGTTATTATGGCATTTTATTGAGGAGCGTGTGTGTCTCAGCCCTTGCAGTTTCAGAAGTGTATTTTTAAACCCTGCAATACCCCACCGTTGCTTGGTTTCATCTCTATCAACATGTGCAATACCCACCTGAGGGGCTTCCTGTGGGAGGGAAGTGCTGAAGGAAACGTTAAATCTCACTAATGGGAATGTGATGGATGTACTTTGGAGGTGGAACATCTCTATCTTGTTTTGTCAACACCGTAACACCTGACTGGGTAAGAAGGTATTTTGTGGCTGATCTTGCTGTACAGCCGCAATGTTTAATGTACCTTCTGTAAGTACTAATGGGCTCTCACACTGTATTGGTTCAGAAGCTGCAGGTGTGAAACCAGAGTGACGCTGGGGACAGTAATTGATTTTTATGAAATGTCCCTGTTTTCTTATCATGATGGATGTTTAATCCCCTTTAATTAAAGCAGGGAGCCAGCTTTAGCTTTGAAGTTATATGGCCTTCTCTCCAAAACATTCCCTTGCTGAAAGTGGATCATGCCTAATCTGTTTGCCTTTGCTATCACAAAGTGTGCTCTATGCCAGAACGGCAGTTTGTGTGGAATTAAGGACAAATTACCAAAGGCATTTTAAAATGGTGTGATTAGCTGAAAGGGGTGGTCAGAGCTACAGTTACGTGTTAAGAAAGCACTTCTGGACTTCTGTCTAGCAGAAGTCTTAAGACTGCTTATTTGAAAGTTCCCAGCGTTACTGGAAGGCTTTGTTGGTTGAAGTACTATGGAATTCTGGCCTTCTTTTCTCCAGGAATAGGGTAAATCTGTCTGTAGGAATCAGGGAACACAAGTCCTTGGGAGGACTTGCTTGTCACATCTGCAGTTAATAAACTCGTAGTATCTGTTATTGATGGAGACTAGGGAAATTTCTCATTTTCTACCAGTGTTAGGATGGGAAGATTGAAAGGAAGATGTGATTGCTTCCCTGGGAGAAGGTTGTAAAAGGAGCCCTCTTTATTTTTGGCTACAAGAATACACCAAAGCAGCAGCAGATCTGAAGTGCTGAGGATTTTGCTGCTGATTTCAATTGTCATTGTTGCCCTAGGGGGCATTGCTGCTGTCTCAGAACTCTTGTCCTCTCTTCCCCCCAGGATAGAAAACATTAATTCCTGGAAAACTATATTGGAGAAAGGAAATGACCTGATACCATCCTGGAGCTTAACTCTTCCAGCTTGTCTTCCTTATCCCTATTTCCCCAGCATGTTATTCCGAACCATCTTTGTGCTTTTACACAGTCTCACATACGTTGCAGTTTGTTGGGAGCTGGATGTCATATCATTTAAAGCAGATGGGCTTAATGGTTGATACTGAATTGTATGGTAGGAGGGGGAAAGGACACTTGGCCTTTGCATCATTTACTGCCTTCTATTCCATTCCCTCAGGAGGCCATTGCACAGGGTGCTTGAATTGATCAGATGTGATTCTAGGTGTTGATTATTGGGATCTTGTAACCCTTGCACCCTGGAGATCCTGTGAGTTCCCTGAAGTGAGGTTAGCTGGAATCACAGAGCTCTTGCCCTTGAGGAGGCTGAGGACTCTGAATAAGTTACACTGACTTTTTGTTTTGCTCCATATGGGTAATTCCCTCCCCCCCCAAGTTTTACTTTTCCTATTTCTTGGCATTAGGGAATTCAAAAGAAGATTTTGCAGTCTTTCCTCCCTCGATGCCCAAGGTCTACATCAGCCTTCCATATGAAATGTGTGAATGAGGTTGTTTTGCTCTTAAATGAGTGCACACGTTTGCTGTTTGTGTGTTCCACTCTAGCAGTAGAGATTTATAGCCTTGTTGGGGTGGAGTGGGGGAGAAAGGAGGGGCAGGGGAAGGCCACTGGGCTATGATGGGCTCCTTGCAGCTCACAAATTTCCTTCCTGCCTCTGCTATACCATGTAATCTGTTTTACAGCCCTGCAGCTTTGGATGGGGAAAGAGGAGAATTTATGGTGATGATTGATTTATAGATTAACTGCAACACCATTTGCTCTCAGGCAGCTTTGGCAAAACAAACCCTTTTTCTGATGATAAAAGGGATAGAGGAAGGAACAGTGATACCCGTTTAAAAGAAATAAAATGAAAGGGAGAGAGAAAGCATGGCCAGGCAGAACAGCTTTTCACTCTCTTACCCCTTCCGAAACTGTTACAGGTGAAAGCTGCTTCGGAACAGGCTTTCTGCACTGAGAATCTATGTGCATGTTGATTTGCTCAGAGATCCATGAAAGGAGTGATATATTGAGATGCAGAGTTGCATCCCCCTGTAATTCCCTGCTAAATGAGAGCAGTGCAGCAGTGAGTTATTAATACAGCCTTTCGGCTTCATACACCGCAGTCATTAGTTAATCAATACAAACCACTCTGCTGCTGATACTCAGGCCAGGCTGCCCTCTGGTCTGAGCTGGGCTGTACCTCCTGGAGGTAGTGCTGTGGGTGAAGGATGATGGAGATCTGGTGGGGAGGGGAACAGTGCTAGGTGCCAGGCTGCTCTCAGTCACAGGGGTCAGCATATTGTACAGAGGCTGAAGGAGCTCTAACCTGTGTTATGTGGATTATCTTCCACATCAGGTGCTTGCAGTTGGAATAGTGGTTTTTCTTTTTAATAGATTGTTGTGTTCTATTATGCTGTTGTAGACAGGTTATGGAAAGGTATTTTTTTGGGATGCAGAGGAGGCACAGTGTTCTGGGGAGGTCTGATTTGTGTTGTCTGTCTTCCTTCAACCTCATCGAACGTTGAGAGGAAATGCCAGGAAGATCAAGCCAAACTCTTGGACTGATGGGAGGGACCGAGGAGTGACTGTGGCTCTAAGAAAAGAAATGAAATGAGCTCAGCAGCCAGCTAGATGCTCATACCCATTTGGTCTCCCTCCTCCTTTCAGTCAGCTCTGTGCTGTGTATGTGCTTCCTCCTCCAGAGTCCTCTTTCTGTTTCTGGTCGAAATCCACGGCAAGGGGCGTGGTATTTGTTAGTCCATCCTTCAGTGCCATTTTAGTTTCAGGCATGCATTTTATGTCCATCTTGATGGGCCTGTTTAGTTAGTTTACTGAAATGATAAGCTCTTGGAGGTTAGGGTTCACCTGTGACTTGTGGTACCTAACTCAGCGAAGTGGAGATCCTTCTGATCTGTGCTTTGTAGCTCTCCATAATGATCTTGGAAGGTGGTAACGCTGCTGTGTGATCACATCTTCGTTTGCACAGCAGTGTCTTCAAGTGGGCTCCTACTACACCGACAGTGTTTAATGCATGTACTGCTGTTTCCGCCGGCACTAATAATTCATCACAGCTCAGTGGTCCCAGGCTGGATTGAGAGAAGCATGTCTTTGATCCAAGAAGGCTCTTGCTGCAACTCATTCGTGTGTTTTGAAAGTGTCTGCTCAAAGCTCAGGCCTGATTTGAAATGAAGATCTGTGGAAGCCTGACAGGATCACAGATTGGTTTTAATAACAGAGGCTTTTGAACGGTGCACTCTGCCACTGAGACAAGATGGGAGGGAGATGTGCTTCCATGCTTCATATCACTCTTTCAGCCTGATCTGACTTGGGCCCTGGGGGAGAATGAGCTTGCAGATTCTGCCTTGGCATGGCACTGAAAGCAGGGGCTGGAAGCACCAGAAGGAAGCACCAGTGGTGCTGCAGAGCTTTGTCTTTATTCACATTTTGTCAACGCTTTGGCAGAAATCAGCAGGGATTTTTTTGTCTTTACTCAGCACAGAAAATTGACATTGGGTGATGCCAAGTGCAGTACAAGTGGAGTTTAAAATAACAGAAGCATATAGGAATGACAGTACTTAAATAGCACTCTGCATCCTGCATGTCTGAGTGCCATGCAGTTGTTAATGTTTTGAGGTTTCTATCCACTTCATTTCTCACTGGCCAATCAACGTGACAAAGGGGATGGAGTAGGAGAAATAAAGGAAACTTTAACACACTGTGCCACTGATTTTTATCACATCTTAGCTGAAACACTTCTAGCTTTGATGCTAACAAGAATGTAGGCCCTAGCTTCAAAGTAGTAGCTGTAGTTTGAAACAGTGCAGCTGGCTGTGTGAGGAGCATTAACCCTTTGCAATTGTTTTTTCCTCAAGAAAGGAAGAGTGTCAGTGCATTGGCATTGCAGTGGCATTGCACCTCCAGCTTGAGGGGATTCCTAATCCAAAATACCTTTCCTTGCAAGCAAGGAGATTCCTTTTGTTCTCCTCTAAGCAATTATCCATAAGCTTTTCCAAAAGCAGTGAGCAGGAGCGTGGCTGTGCCTCTGCCCTGTGATGGAGGACAGTTGGTACAAGGCAGGAACATCTGTGATCTCCCCTGGTTACCTTCTTTCTCCTTGTTGCTTGAGTTGCAGTGAGGTAATATAAGGTCTTTGAAGCATAATCTTCACTTGCATTTAGATTTCTACAGTATCCAGTAAAAAAAGCAGCTAGGAATTAATAATGGTGCCAGTTTGGGGAAATAAATCTGATGAGAACAGGTTCTTCAAAACAAATACTAGAGAATGGCAAGGGGATGAATATTGTAGTCATTCATCTCTGTTGAATTGTGTAGTAATTATCTTCTTGGCCAAAGTGAATGAATAAATGATTTCATAATGTTTTTCCCTAAACACCTTTTCTTAGCAAAATGCCTCCTTCATGCTGCTCATTCACTGCATGCAGAAGCAGACTATGGCTTTATTTGTATGGGTGGAAGGAGAAGTCACTCCAATGTGATTTGTAATTGTGTGCTTTGTGCCTGGCATTTGTTGCGATGAAGCTAACTGGACTGGTACATGGGTACCATTTCCAGGAGCAGATGGTTGTTCATATTAAGCTCTCTGCTTTAAAATAGTATTTAAAATTTGCATTAGAGTTCTGGAAAAATCTCCTTTCTGTCGTCATTGAGGTTTGGGTTAGCGAGCCCTAGGAAAGCAGCCAAGTGTTCAGTGGTTTTGTGCAGATCTTGTAGTTCTGACTTCAGGTGTACCTCTTAAACTCATATAGTTAATACTGTTTCTATCCCATGGCGACTGTAAGGGTTAAGGAGTCTTTTAGCAGTATGTGATTGGCACGGGTTAAGTTTGGTTCTGATCTTCCAACAGTCAGTCCATTAGGATTTGATCCCAATGCCAGAGAAACCTGAGAGAATTCTGCCCATCGTCACTGGAAAACAAATAGAGAGTTTGCAATTGCACAAACTGTAGTTTCGTAAGGGAAGAAGGAAATTCCTCATCTTACTTTACTGTTCTGTTAACAGCAATCCTGCTTGTTGGTTCTTCATGTTGTGCTTGGCAATGAGACTGACAATCAGGCAGCAGAGAAAAGAGATCTTGCCCAGTGAAATAGACTTTGTGGTCCAAGCGCTGGGAATGCTCACTGTGAGTCAGGCCCTTTCTGGGCAGGTTTGGTCCTGATTTTCTTCTGTGCTGGTTCCCAAAGGATTGTATTTGAGCAGCTGCCTACAGAGCTCATTTTTCCCCAAGCTTTAGAAGACAGGTTGATTTGGTGCGTTGCGTGGTTGTAATCTTGTTCTGTCATTACCTATTTACTCCTTAGTATGGCTTTTTGAGCAGATACTCCCCGGCCTCTGTGTTTATCTTTCTTCTTATGTGTATTTCAATAAAAATGTCATTATTTGAAATCATTGACACTGCTGGTTAAAGATACTGAATTCCATCATCCATTGTCCTGTGAAATGATCCATTAAAGATAAAACTGCAGACACTCGATAAAGGTTCTTTCCTAGGAACAAGGAGCTCTCTGATCCATGTGTGATCTTATCTCCAGAGCACGTGTTTGCATTCTAAATGTAAAGGAGCCGCAAAGGAAGAGAACAGACGAGAGACCAGAGATTTTCCTTTCCAAACAGTGATCTTGAGGAGGGAAATTGGATACTTACAGCAAATTCACCCTGGGATAACCTCAGATATTGATGAGGAGAAGAAGAAAGGCAGTTAATTTCTGTCTTTTAACAAACTGGGAGGCAGACACAGATCAAAGGAGGTTAAACAGGGAGGAACAGAGAAGTGACCATGAAAGGGAGGGAGGTGACTGCAATATCGACAAAGGACCAATCCATTCTTGTTGAAATGCCTTTTTTGTTCATACTGGCTGCAAACCAGCTTAAAAACGGCGTGGAAAACTTTTGTTGCTCTGAGCTTTTATTTGACACTGTGAGGAGATGTCACGTTCTCAGAGTTTTTACCTGGTAGAAAAATTAAGCCTTAGAAGCAGGATATGAACTTTGCAAATGAGGGACCACGCTCTTTGCAGTGATGGTTCTTAACAGCTTCTATTGGATGATAAATAATACTTGATAGACTAAGGGGTTTTCTTTGGAGGCATTTCTGCTGTTGTGGGGGCTAAAGATGTTGAAGATCAGGGTTCAGATTATGCATTTATGGACCCACTTTGTCTCGCAGAGAGTGAAATAATAGCTTTTTATTCTGCCTGTCATGTATGAGAGTAGGTTGGCATTTGAATCTTCAAAGGGTCGGTATTCTTGACACAACTAAATCTGCTTTGAAGACTCGTAACTAACCTCCAGCTTGACACACGGTCTTAGACATTTAAAATGTGCTGTTCTCTTGGTTTCTGTTCCTTATTCCAGTAATTAGAGCATGTTAAACTGTGCGGGGCCTGTTTGGCCAGACCTTGTGCAGACACTGTAAAATTAACTTTCTTACCTTCTCCTATGGGTTGTGCTGAAGTGACGTTTCCAAGGCTTTGTGATTGACCCCCCGCTTGCCCATGGAGGCCAGTCTCTGGTAGAGAATGGGTGTGCAAGATTTCCTAATCTAAGGACTGCTTAATTGCTCTGAGTTGGTGCCTCAGCTTTTGGGGGAGGCTGAGCTGAGGGGCAGGATGGCCAGGTCCTCTGCCAAAGCCATAGCTTCAGGTGAGAACAGTCCCTCTTAAACAGAAAGACATCAGCAGAGAGGGCATGAGCAGGCTGAGGATTGCCCTTGGTGTGGAGAAGGTGTTTTAACAGCTTTCAGTGGCCAAGAAGAAAACATTGAATTACAATCCTTTTGGAGAAGCTGCAGTGAGGAATGAATCAGAGTTCGACTGGAAAGTCTCTGAAGAGCATCTGATGCTGGAAGTTGCTGCTGTAGTGAATTCCCTGTTCTGTTATCCCTGGGTGACTTCGGAACTAGTCCTTGGATCCCAGGATGGTCTGTCTGCTCTTTCACACTGACACACTCGTTACATTCTTAACTCACAAGACATTTGCTTATTTATTTTCATTGTTCCTGATAATAATTCTAAGCCATTAGAGGAGAAAATTGTATTCAGAAATGCTGTTTCACACTTTATTTGTTTGATGATTTAGAGCGATAGAAAATAGCACATTTGCTGGCTTTTATAGTCTGATAATTATCCGCATCCATCAAGCCCCATTCCAGGGGAATAAACAAAACACCAAGAAAATTACACTATTAATGACATCCTTTATGGCAGATAGGAAGGATCTTGCTTTTATGTTAAGGATAAAAAGGGGACTGTCCAGTTCAAGTCTTGTTAACAAAAGTTACCACTGTAGGGAGGTGATTGGCCAATGCATCTGTTGCTTTAGGGCAGATACCATGACCCTGATGTCTGGGAATTACAATCAGTTTTGCTCAGGAACTCAGCCAGTTATACAGGAGTAGAGATCAGAAATGCTGGGAATGGCTTTTGTGAAACAAGTGAGGAAGCTGAAAGTCTTCTCACATAGAACAGCAAGTTCTGTATTAATTCATTTCAGGGAACTGCTCTTGTTTTTGTAGAAGGAGTAGCAAAAGGTAATTTAAAAGGATCAGGATATTACTTTGAGATTGTTGGCTTCGGGGGAAGATGACATTTGAGTCATACACCTATAACTTGAGATTCGTTTCTTCCCTGTTCTGTAAATCTTGTGTTCCCTGGCAAAGCAGCAAGCCATTATTCATGCCTAATGTGACAAATCGCTGAGCAGCAGGTTTTCAGCTTAAGCTCAGCCCTTTGTCTTGGTCACCCACTGCAAGGCTGGCCCTTGAAACTCCATACTTAAGGCACTGGTGTCTTAGTTCGTTTGCAAGCCCAGTTGCTTGCAAGTTTGATAGATCTTAAACCCGTTGCTGGTTTAACACTACATTGACTTCTCTTTTACTGGGGAACCAGGCTGAGCCAGGAGGGACAGATTCTACACTCGAGGGTGATGAGTATTTTCAGCGGTGTTGTGTGTTCTCTTGGCTGTTGCAGATGTTTTCTCTGACGCAGCAGCCATCTATTAAAAGATGGTTATTAAGAAGGGCTGTTAAAATATTGATGCTGCCACATTCACTTCCCTTTAGCTGAGCTTGTTGGGAGCAATAGAAAATCCTTGCTCCATCTTTGCTGTGGTTTAAAGGAAGTGTCTGTTGGAAGCTGGGGTGCAGCTGCTCCAGCTCTGTGCCTATTTCAGGCTTGCCCAGGCAGAAGGATATCATGAACTTGCTTCTCTCAGTTCTTAGGTCCGTGGATACTCTATAGTCCATACTACTGGTTGGAAAAACCCCACCTGAAAAGTATTCCCAGTCATGCATATAGAAAAGAAAATGATTGGATGTGCTTTACCAGGCAGCATCTTGTCACTTGGCTCTGGAATTAAAGCCATTTTGCTGTTAGCTGAGCCCCAGCCTGTGGGTGCAGGAGGGGTGGTAACAAATCCTACCGGATGACAGCATTTTGTCAGTTCCCTCTGCCAAGGAGGTTTGTCCCCAACAAGTGCCTGGCGGTTTTTCATGGTGCAAGCAGGAGGATGGTACCATAAGGTGGTGCACAAAAGCCAGCCCTTGGTGGATGCTGATAATGCTCAATAACAGCACTCCTTTGATTGCAGCAATTTTTAATCTTTCCATGTCACCTCCATTGTTCTTGTACCTTGTAATCAATCATTTCATGTCTAGATTGAGAGAGCTCAATCTGTGCCATACTTGCAGGAGCCTTCTGTTGCTCTTGCTGGTTTTAAATAGCAGCCCAAAGTCTTCCTTTATTGCCTGTCTCTATGTAAATCAGTCAGATCTGTGAGCGTAACTTAAAGCAGAATTTGACCTACTTTGAATTCTCTTCTGCAGTTGATATTTTGAATTCCTAAGAATAAATGTAGAAGGACAGAGGTTCAAAGACTGGCCCAAAGAGAAGTTAATTTCGAAACCTGTAGCCAGCTGTTACCAAGAGGCTGCTCTGTGGTAGGGCGTTGTGATTTGTGTATTATTCCATAGACTTCTAAAGAAGCTGGAATTCCTCCTTCCTTGCTGGTTTCTATCCAAACAAGTCCTTTTTCTTGCCTCTCTGTGGACTGTTCTCCAAAGCTCAGCTTGGCTTTTTGCAGGCTGCAGTCTCAGATAACACAATAACCATATTCCAACGTATTAAACTTTGAACATCCTCAAGATTTAATTAATCTTATCTTTACAACTCCCAATTACAGGCACTAATGAAGTGAAGGTTGCATTGTAGACTGGGGATATTACATTAATCATCTGCAGCCTTGGAACCATAAATGAGTCCTTTCCCAATCCTTCAGCACTTTTCCCAGAAGGAATGGAATGTCTCATTTCCCTGTTTTAAGGGATGTTAATCCTACAAAGAAGCTTTGGATCAGGATTAGTTTTATCACATTTATGTAAGTGATGAATGGGCTTTGTAAAAGGAAGGCTCTGAGCTTTGTCCCAGACAGATGAAATTGAATTGTTTGATAATTGTGCAGTTGAAGGCACTGTCAAACTTTGGTCAGAGGATGTTGGGAGGCTGTTGCTGCATTTATTATTTTACAAGATTAGGTGCTACATAGTGTTTTCCCTTCGATTTCATTTAAGCCATCAGTTGAAATCGGCTTAATGTCTAAATCTTGAAGCATCCAATGTATGATTTCTGTCCTTTGTTATCCTTCCTAACCTGGCAGAGCACAACAGGTAAGCTTGGGTTTTGTACAAAACCAGTACAGGATAGGGCTTCTATCTACTTTTGAGAGATCCTGATGTAAGTAGAGCAATACTGTTCACCTGCGTGGTCGCCCGCTGCAATATCCTGTTTGCAGCCTGTTCTAATGAGCTGTGAGGGTTTTGATGTCTTTATTGGAAATAACAAAAATAATGGATGTTTTATTATTCATATTGAAGCAAAGTTATAGCTGGCAATAAATGTCAGTGAGGAAAATGTAAATTCTCAAAACTCTGTTACAAGAAGTGCTACAGGCACCACGTTTGATTTGATGCAGTGTGTGAACAGTAACTTACAGAATTCCATTGACATTAGAATGTGTCATCATATTAAATGTGTCCCAGAATCCCAGCCTGGTTTGGGTTGGAAGGGACCTTAAAGCTCATCCAGCTCCAATCCCTGCCATGGGCAGGGACACCTTCCACTGGAGCAGCTTGCTCCAAGCCCTGTCCATCCTGGTCTTGTAGATCCGGCAATGAACGCATCCCTCCTTCACACCTTTCCAGTCCATCTGAAGTTAGTTGTGTGTTAATCTTTATCACAGGTTTTGTTTTGCAGGTATCTTTCCAGCAGAAACCATGGCTGCTTTTCCCTGTACTGATTTGTTTCTCTTTTGTCTAGTGCTGTGTCATCCCTTTGTCTTCGCAGTGTTTCTTCTACCTTGTGAACTCCTGTGGTGCTGTTGGGAAACATGAAGGGAAGTGACAGACATCACATAATCTGTCTGAGGGCTTTGAGTGAAATACGAGCCTTCTTCCATGTATTATATGTGACTAATACCTTCCAGTCTTAGGAAATATTGGTGTTATTTCCAGCCGTTATTTGTGAATGTACAGTCACTACTAGCAGCTCTGCTATGGAGACAGTCATTTCTTGCACAGAAATGTACTGAAAGTCTCTGGTAGCAGCCTGTAGGTTGGAGTCCCCTGTCATCTTTATAATCACTCTTTAAAAAGTTGCAGGCTTCTCCTAGATCACCTCTCAGTTTTCTCTTCTCTAGACTGAGAAAGTTTATCTCTCTCAGCTTGCTTCATTCATATGCTATGCATACTTTCTAAATTTGGACTTTATGGAACTTCAGGTAAAGAAATAGGAAAGAAATTGAATTCACTGACTTATGAAAATGCTTCTCTATTTCACCATTAAGACCTGATTTAAAAGGTAGCTTAATTTATCACTTAGGATCAGAAATATCTTTGGGGAGGAAAAGAAACAAGCTCATGAACTCAGACTCAAAATACTAGAGTATCATCTCACAGAAATCTCCGCATATTACAAACTCACCCTGCAGATTAAATTTTACTTTATTTTATGTCTACAGCTTGGTCTGAAAATATCAGTTTCCATCACCACCTGTGGGATTTAAACTCATTTAACCAATACAACATGAACATCAGACTTCCATCTGATTAGAAATTTTCCAGTCTCCAGTACAAATTCAGATTCTCATTGCTTAGCAGTACCCTGACTAGTGTATTGAGCATGTATGAGCTGACAGCCAGTTCAGGAATTGCTTACTCTCAGAGTTTGTGCCCTGGTTCTTGACTGCTGTTTGAAAAAAATGTTAAGAATTTGATTGATTGATTGATTGATCGATTGTTCATATGGAAAATTAAAAGCAGAATATGGTGGTGTCTCTCTCCTGGTTTTTATCTGTCTGTGCAGTAGAATTAAGCATGTGGTGCCATAATTAAAATCTGATGCCTGTTTTGGGAATATTGTTTAAAAATTACTATATTTTGCTGGGACTCAAGTGACTTCCTTCTGAAAATGAAGGCAGATGAGAAGAAAAATAATTTGAGAAGAAAAATAATTTGAGAGGTTTATGATATGTTTTCTCCATATTTCAAGCTTCTGTGTCACCGTCACACATTGATCCAGGATTGGCTGATTTCTTTCAAGATCTATGTCTCAAAACCATTTTAAGTAAATCTTGAGGTCAATATTGATATATAGCAGGACAAAATTCTATGGATTTATCAGTAAACTGATAAAGTCCAAGAAATTAACTTTGAAACACCAACTCAATTTGTTTTGAAGTAAAAGCCTGAAGTTTTAATTTCAATTCCTAGTAAATTATTGTTACAGATGTGATAACTTTAGAGCTGGAGTTCTTATTTAAAAAAGAAAAACCCCATAACCATTTGTTTTCTGTTTTACATACATATTTCTCAGTCATTACAGGCTGTTTACTTCACAGAAGTTTGGCTTGCCGAAGACTATTCACCCTTTACAAACATAGGTAGTCAATTTATTTTACTTTTCACTATATATCATTTCTAGATACAACACATAAAAAACAAATAGCAGTGAGGTAATTTCCACCCTCCTTTCCTCTCTTTTCTCAACCATGATCATATTCCTTGAGTCACCCACTTCATTTTCATCTTCAGCAACCAATATATACCCCAAAACTTGATCTTCAGTCAATTTGCCAAGTCGTAAACTAGGCTAAAATTATGGCCTTATTGAAAACAAGGGTGTGACTTAGCTAATATTAAGAATCTGGTTCTCTGTGCTTATGGTTTTTTAAGATAAATTTAGGGTTACCATGTTTAGAAATTATCTTTTGCACTTTCCTTGCCACTGAGCTATACAAACATGTCAGAATACTCAAGGCAGCTAAGAAGTTTTTTAAATATATTGCAGAAAATGTGAATTATTTTATTATTCTTGAATTTTTTTATATAGAAATTGCAAAACAGAAATCTGACCATACGTGCTCATATACATAGTGTATTACTGTCAACATGCACATTTTCCAAGATGACAATGAGCTGTAAATGAAGATATTTAAATAATAAAAATGTATGAAGTATAAGCTAGTATGTTATGATTTTTCTCATAGTATCTATTCTCTTGGTAAACTCAGCAGAGACACTGTGCTGTCTCCAACAACGTAAAGGGTGTGCATATTTACATACTACATACTCCTTAATATTTTTTTTAATTTCAATATACAAACAGAATACGCTGAATTTTACCTGCAAAGGCTTTGTAATCCACCAAGTCAAACATTACAATAGCTACTGCTGACCAGGTAACAATCAGAGCAATGACAAGAAGCCATACTGCTGGTGAACTGAACGTTGTCACGAGGTCCTCCGTAACAGATTTCTTGCTCACTTTCATAGATGATGAAGGAACAGATTCGTTCTTACCATCTATTATTGTCGTGGTTGTAGACATATGTCCTAAGTAAAAAGACAAAGCAGAGGAAAGCAGAATATAATACTTGGAGCCTAAAAATCAAGAATATCATTGTTCTGAAATCAATCTGTAAAAAGAACATTTAGCACAGATGTTAATATTGTACTATTAACGGTAGGCAATTGTACTTTCTGGAAGGAGTTTTTCCTGAACTGGGGCCACTTTTAGTAAAGTTAATTTTGGAAATAGTGAAATTATAATGGAATAGCCATGACCAGCCTTTTTGATTTTAATATGATAGTTTTTAGTCTGCCATGAATAGCTACAGACCTGGGAGAGTGATTGATGAAAGCATAAAATATTATTACTCTCCAAAGGGCTGTCTTGTTATGAGCTGTAGGCCAGATTCTCAGGTGATGTGATTAAGTGTACTTCCATTGACACTAATGGAGCTAATGCGTCTATGCCACTGGAGGTTTGGCTGGAATTCTGCTGTCAAGGACAACTAGCAATAGCAATAGGAGTGTATATACTCCATTTTATCTAATAGGAACATAAACCATTTACATGTCCAGTATCCTCACAACTTGCTAAATGGCTTGTAGTTGATTTTTAAATATATTTGTGTTATTTCTGACTTAATGATAAAGTCTCCTAAGAACAACAGTACCAAAGCAGACTGAATTCCAGGAAACACAAGTTTGTGCTGGAAAGCTGGTAGGAAGGAGAGTATTTACATACATTAGCTAAGAAAACAGGTGACATGCATTAACTGTTTAATGAACAGTTAACAATAGTGACTTAATCTGCTCCTTCCTGGAGTATTAAGAAAAGTTAATTGAGGACACAAGACAAAATTATGGTTATGGAAACCTGACCACATTTGAAAGTTCTCAAATTATTCTTCTTCACAAAAGAAAGTGATGACTTAAAGAATCATAGTTGGTATTTGTTTTCCAGCATATACAAAAACAGTAGTAAAAACATTCATAACTCCACAGCCAAAAACTAGAAGAGCACAGTATACTTAATTAGGTTTACAATATATGCGTGTGTGCTGATGTTAAAGTATTCAAAGATATAATAAATATATTCCTGGTCTGGTTGATGATATCAACTGTCCTAAATTAACTCTGGTGATTTCAGGTACCCTTGCCAAAACAGAGGTGTGAAATTTCAGGGAGTCAGATGCTGCCTGTTTTGCTCATACCTTTGCTTCTTGCACTGAGATCACTGATCTTCTGTCACAGCTGATTAAACTTATAAAGCTGATAATTTTCTAGGATTATGACAATTTTCTAGAATTATGAGGTAAGGAAGGTGAAAGACCTGCTTTATACACAGATAAACAGATTTTGTTTCAATTTTCACATAGAAAATGGCAAATATTCATTTGGAAACCATTACTAGAGCTAAGGTACAAGGCTGTTGAGGACTTTCAGTTATTTGCCATCACAACATCTATGTAGCCTCTGTTTGAGAATCACTATATTGATATTCTTAAATAAATAAAGGAAGGCAGGATTAGTTCCTAGATATTACCTTGACATTATCAATAGGCATGTATATTAATCCCTAAAAAAAAAAAAAAAAAAAAGACATAACAAGTCTTCCAGTCCTTATATTAATGCATATTGTTTTTCTGTAGAAAGTGAAAACAGTAATCTAATGTGTTACTGAAATGACTTTAATGTATCTCACATATATCTGTAGAACTGTGAAAGACAATTCTGGTATCAGAGGTTCCCTAACTCTAAATCTGTCATATCCATGGAGTGTTCAAATTCATAACCCTAACTATTGCACCATTCTTTTTTTGTTATGCAGTGCACTGAATTTGTGTGTACTTCCCTTAGCTCTACCTTTAAAGCTTCCTTCTGCACAAGCATCCTGACACTGATCAGTGCCTTGCTTCAGGCTGTTCTTCTGCACAGCAGTGTTGTATAATCAGAACAAGATTGGCATATTACATATTTTTGTTACTTATTTGAAATCTAGTCTTATTTATAGAATGTTTATTCTGTTTATGAATAATGTCTATCTACTAGGATAGAATTTATACACTTAAGAAAATATTATAAAACCATCACTATTTCCATTTCTTCAAACATAAATTTTAGATCAAATATTTCACAGCAGGAGGAAAAATCTGCAAAATGACAACTAGCAATAAAGATCTGATTCCAAAAGTCAAAGTCAAAATCAACAGCGTTTTGTTATTCTACTGTACACAAAATGCTAGCAATTTTTGCATGCAACAGATCATAAATGACACATTATGCATTTTTTTTTCTCTTTCGGATATCAGTCAGAGTTTATGGTATGTAAGAGAGAATAGAAAGGTACTGTCTCATCTTGACTATCTGATTACTACCACAGCACATGTCCAAGGACATACTGAAGACAGATAGTTGCACAATACAAGCAATTAAAACTCTACATGTGTATATAGATAAAGACTCAAAATTACCATTCAAAGGACCATTCCTTCAGGTTTGCTGCTATGTAAAAATTGTTCTTTCCTATTTAGTATACCTAACTTTTCAAATTTAGACTGCTGTATGCTTTCTTTGATAAAGAAAACAGCTTCCCATAATTTATCAGTCTGAGCAATGCTATAGAGACAAAGCTCAAGTATTCTGGAAGATTATCTTTTGCATGCTTTTGGCTCCTGATGTAGCTGTGTCAGATTTCTGCTTAAGAACTCAGGATGTTATACAACAAAATCACAACCATCACATTCATTGAAGTGGGAGTGAACAACTATTAGCTAGAAGTCAATCTAAGAAAAATGCTGTTATACTGCCAGTTTCCTGGTGCAAGTGCTTGCAATATGATTCAGGAGACCTAAGAAAGCTCTCTAGTGCTGTTAGGAATGCTTCATGATATCAGAGACATACAGGACTGACAGGCACCATCTATAGCACACTAACTTCTGAATCTCCTGTAAGAGCCCAGACAGACTATCCTAGACCACTGAAAATAGAAATTAGATTTTTATGTCCTTAGATACTAATATAAACAATATTGGCTGGAGGAGTTTATCTGAGAACTCCCAAGGGAAATATTGATACTGCTACTGCACAATTTCATGTGGGAGCTGATTCCAAAAAGTCCAAGATGACTGCCCTCCCTCCTGAAACCTTTCTGTTATTGCATGGTACAATCCTAATGCTTTCTCTGCCTGTTCCTTGTTTTGAAGTGCCCAGGTGTTGCGTGCATTTTTGTCCATTTTCCTTCAGTGCTAGTCACCCCAAACCTGCAGCAGTGCTATTTACACAGCAAGACCAGTAGAGAAAGATGGGACCTACACAGGCACAATGTTTCCAACTGGTCAGCTAGCACTTCCATAGTTAGGCAGACCTCCTGCCCAAAAGGTCAGTGGGTCTTCAAGTGCCCCGTGGGGGAATGAGAGACAGGTATTTTTTGTTGCTTTGAAATAATCTGATAGAGCCTAGAGAGTTTTACTTCTGCAACTGAGAAGGGTCATTCAGCCACAGGTTAAAATCAGATTACTAAACTTTTCCAGACATCCTTGCTGTCCATATAATACACATTTTCTCTCCCAAAACAATTTTCACTCTGTATTACATCCAACCAGAATCCAAGTCAGTTAACTTTAAATGAACACTGCAGTGGATCAAGAAATTCATGAGCATATCAGTTGTCCCTGCTCTGGGGGAGGCAACATCAGTCACAGGAGTGGAGGGTGCATCTGAAGGCTGTTAAAAGTTCAGCCATCCAATTCTAGTCCACTACCGTGTCTGCTAGAGACTCCTGGTGCTTTGGGTTGTGATTGCTATTGATTTGAAATGAGGATGGGAACTTAAAAAAAATATAGATACATTTCTATAAAATGATTATTCTGGGGATATGTACCTCTAACTCCACAGTTTCTCATGCACACGGAACTATCCCATAAGGTCACAAATGTCACATTTACATCAATGGACTGATTTGTTAAATTCCAAACAGTTAAAACTCTGATATTCTTACTATCCCTATGGTT
>JBCJKH010045848.1:28203-57894 GCA_039877255.1 Loriculus beryllinus | reverse complement strand
GAATACATCCCTGCCAGGATGTATCCAGGGCCAGGCTGGACACAGGGGCTTGGAGTGGAAGGGGTCCCTAGGGGACAAAGAGGGACCAGAGATGGGGGCACAGCAGCGGGGCCTGCAGCAAGGAACGGGGCAGCGTGGCCCTTTGGCGGTATCTTAGCTTCCCTCATTCAATGTGTATCGGTGTGACCGGAATACATCCCTGCCAGGATGTATCCAGGGCCAGGCTGGACACAGGGGCTTGGAGTGGAAGGGGTCCCTAGGGGACATGGTTTAATGTGAGGTGTCCTTGCCCATAGCAGGGGGATTGGAACTGGATGAGCTTTAAGGTCCTTTCTGACCCAAAGCATTCCGTGGTTGAAGCAGCAGTGATGCTGCAGCTGTAAAAGAAGCAGGGATGAGTTGTTCCCCAAAGCAGTAAGAATCCTGTGCCGTTTATACAGAGGTTGCAAAGGGGTAAATCATAGAAATACCTTATGGCAAGAAGGTGTTTCCCCCATGGTTTTTCTTCTGTGTTGTTATTTCTGCAGGGAGAAGATAATTTCACTTACTGTCCAGCAACGGGCCTAGCTAAAGGAAACGAGCACTCGGAATTCGCTGGCTGGGCATTTCCATTTCCAGGAGTGTTCCTCATGGAGGAGTTCATCAGTGAAGATGAAGAATCCGAGATAGTTGAGCTGATGGATCGGGACAACTGGAAACCATCGCAGTCTGGCCGGAAGAAACAGGTCTGACTTTAGCAGTACATTTGATCTTAGGTCCCTCTGGGAAGGGACAGCTGTTTTCAGCTGAACCCCCATAGCTTTAGATGTTTCATTAAAGGTTTTCCATTGAAGGCAAGAATTACTTGTCATTAAAGTCGACTTATGGCAAAAATACATGATAGTTACAATAAACAGCATTTTTATGCATGTTCAGGCATTAAAGTCCACACAATCTCCAAGCCGAAGAAGTGGGTGGCTTGGTTTGACTTTACAGTCTAATTCCAGATTAATGTGGCTTCATTGAGTCCCTTTGCAACCTGGTGACCAGTTCAATGGAAGAGATGAGAACAGGACTTTTAAGGCTTGACTGGGATCGCAGTATCTCCAAAAAGACTTGTGCTAGATTTTTCCTTAACAGTAGCTTTCCCCCCACCCTCTTTTCCAACAGGACTACGGTCCCAAAGTGAACTTCAAGAAACAAAGGCTGAAGGCTGGCAGCTTCACCGGTTTGCCAAGCTTTAGCAAGAAGATTGTGGCACAAATGGAAGCCTGCTCTGTGCTGGGTGGCTTCTTACCTGTTGAACAATGTAACCTGGACTACATGCCAGAGAGAGGTTCTGCCATCGACCCCCACTTTGATGACTGGTGGCTTTGGGGCGAGCGTCTGGTGAGCTTAAACCTGCTCTCAGAAACAGTGCTATCCATGTCTTGTGATTCAGAGGACAGCATCCAGTTATTTCCCACTTCCAGCAAAGAAAACAGGGAATTAAATCCCCCGGGATCTTTCACACAGACACCACCGTGCCAAAACCCAGGTGAAGAGGGACCCAACTGCACGTTATCCCCACGGCTCGTTCCAAGCCGGGAGGTGGCTGTTGCCGTTCCCTTGCCGCGGCGGTGCCTGGTGGTGCTCTATGGCGAGGCTCGGTACCGCTGGAAGCACGCCATCCACCGCAGGCACATCCGGCACCGCCGCATCTGTGTCACGTTCCGGGAGCTGTCTGAGGAGTTCAGTGCAGGGGGAAGGCAGGAGGAACTGGGTAAAGAACTGCTGGGAATAGCTCTTTCCTTTCAAGGCAGGCCGGTGTGAGCAGTGAGAAGCAGCCGCAGTTGCCTTTTGTTAGGGAATATGGAAGATAAGCTGTACAAGTGGTTATTCCCAAGGTGTGTGTACAAAAATATGCTCATATGCTTATTTTTTTTAGAAGAAGCAGAAATAAAGAGTGTGCAAGAAAAGGGCGAGCTACTTGTTTCTCCCAAGGCTGACCTGGGCATCAGGAGAAAGTCAGACGTGAGCTGTTACATTCACTGGCTGTATTGCAAGGAAGAGCAAAGAGCCCCCGCTTAAACACTTCAATGTAACAAAGGAAGAAACTTAGAATCATTAAACCCAGCTGAGTTATCAAACAGCACAGATTGAGCCCACACCCTGCTGCAGATTATAAAACCAGCTGATCCTGTCACATTGCTTTTAGCATTGTACTGTGCTGTGGGGACACAACTACCTCCTAACCCACTTCGGGTAGATCCTTTGGAGATCCACTCTCCAGGGGAGGAGGGTAAGCATCTCTCACAGATAGTCCTGGGAACTAATTAAAGTAATTATCCTTTGCTGAAGATTCATGCTTTAACAGGGAGGGTTAATCATAAATACTGTGTGTGACCCATATCTTTTGGGACCATAGAGCAGCATTTGCGGAGGGCTGATGCTGACTCTTCTGCAGTTTGGATGTTGTTCAGAGCAAAGACCTGCACAGACTGTGTTATTTTCTGACCATTTCTCATCTCTGAACCCCGCTGTCAGCTCTTAGTAGCAAGAGCCTGATTTTGGGAATCAGCTGGGCAACAGACTGCAGCACTGGCGGCTCTCATCCTTTTTCCTGGCATCTCCAGCAGTCAGGTTTGAATCATGCCTTGTACCTAAGACCCAAGAAGTCATTTGCAGTAGAAGCTCATTTGAGGCCATCTGTCTGCTCTGTGCAAACTCCCGTGCTCTTGAAAATGAAGTTGTGCCATGGAAGAAGTGTGATCCTTTAATAAACACAGTTGTGTGATCGGAACCATTCAGCGCAGTCACACCTACAGCAGTAAAACACTTCACAGTGCCACCTGGTTTCAGTTGGTAAAGAAAGGGCATGCATTTTTACATTGATATCAGTGCCCCTAGCACAGCACAGAGGTTTTACTGTACAGCAATGTACTGCTGACAGTGCCAGGGAGAGAGCTCCTCACCCAACAAAACAGTTACTAAGGGTCAATTGGGTGAATCAGGATATATTTTATCAGTTTAAGCTAACAGATACAACCACAGTCCTTTTGGGCTGCAATGAACCAGTTGCAGTTAAGCCCAGTATTTAAACATAGTGGACACCAGCTAAGCAATAATTCCAACAGGGACCCATGCGCAAGGCTCCCACGGGCAATCCCAAATCCCAAACCTCCATCCAGACCTACGTGCTCCAGCAGCCACTTCAGCAGTCCCAGCATGGCCTCTCCAACAGAAATCCATCACACAGCCAGCCAATACATGACAGGCAGGCCATCTTTGCTCACAGCGAGCTTTATCCCAAGGGATTTCTCCTATGCTGCAACTTCTCCAGCTCACTCCCAAAAGCAGGACCTTGTGCTCACACAGTTCCTAACCTGGCTGGTGTCCACAGGGCTCAGAAGGCATAGAGAGCGTGATGTCCCCAGGCCAGCACCTGGAGCTGCTGCCAGAGCAAAGGACCTTCAGCCACATAGGAGGACAATCAGCAGAGGACATTCAGCCTGCTGGAGCTCAGCACAATGCCACATGACAGGATGAAACCCAGGGCAGGCTTTTGGACCTGAACCAAGCTTTGAGCTCAAGTCCTGAGCCACTCCATCAGCCTGCTCTTTGCTCAGACACCAGCAATCAAATAATTCCCATTAATGTTTGGCCCTTATTTCCAAAGCTCCCTTTTAGATTTATATTGTGCTCTCAGCCTGCTAAAATATTTCCTGTGCATGTACCTGCTGTTTCATTCTCTCTGCAGTGAAAGCAGATGATGATTCTGATGAATCAGAGTGCCACAATAAGATACACAATATTGGTTCATGCTGTGCTCTGCATTTGTTAGCTGAACTTTTCTGCCTCAAACAAACAATAGAAGAAGCTGCTGTTCCTGCCACAGTATTCCAGCTCTTCTGAGTTGATATCTTATATTTGAAAACATGAAAATAGCTAAATACTGAGTCGAAACCTGAGGGCTTTGTCCAAATGCCTTTGAAGTCCAAAACCTGATCTAGTCACTACACAGTCATTGCTGTGTCTATCTTTTGACATTCTTTACCTGTTAGCCTCTTCGGCATCATCTTAGATCAAAACGCAGTTACACACCCATCCATCTGTAGAATCATAGAATGGTTTGAGTTGGAAAGGACTCTAAGATCATCCAGTTCCAATCCCCCTGCCATGGGCAAGGACACCTCACACTAGACCATGTCTCCCAAGGCTCTGTCCAACCTGGCCTTGAGCACTGCCAGGGATGGAGCATTCACAACTTCTCTGGGCACCCTGTGCCAGCGCCTCAGCACGCTCACAGGGAAGAAATTCTGCCTTATATGTCTTAGCTCTTAATTTTGATGAGTATTTTGGCTAGTATTCTTCATATAAGACAAGCTGTAATGGTCTTCATGCTATAGGAATTCCTACTACAGCTGTTTATCTCCTTAAGCAAGATTAGCACTTGTAAAAAGCACACCAAGAGCTAGGCCCTCATTAAAAGGAAGCACCACCTAAGCATTACTTACTCATGTATGTTAAAAGCAGAAGGATGATATCTGAGCAAGCTCTTGTAAAACAAAGGCAAACCTCAAGTTAACCCATAGAGGATGCTGGAGGACTTGAGCTGCCTTTCAAGAAAAATCAGCCTGAAATCAGCAGGAAGCATAAAACTTCACAGGTTTATCCAGTTTCTCTGACATAGCTGGACAACGACTGAGATCCAGGTTGTTGTACATTAAGTGCTGCTCATGCAGAGATAAAACAAGAACAGGCAAAGCAAAAATAGAGGTTTTCTTTTTCTCCTAGCACTTGGCACTCATCCTTGTCACAGCCCTGGGCAGGAGGCAAGCTCCTGGTCACACACAGAGGGATTCATGGAATGCTTTCCAAATTCAGACAGTCAGTAGTTACTGGAATAGCTTGGCTTGAAATGTGTGCAGAGGAGACAGCCTGAGAGAAGGTAACCAGAAAACAACCACACAGCCCAGTTGTGCTGGGATCTGGATCTGAGGTTACAGCTTGGAGGGCGGCTATTGAGGAAGCTGTCTTAAAAGCAGATGCAACAAGATTTAGCAGATAACAAAGCTGCAGCAGGGGAACTCAAAGGCCTTTTGCTTGTTTTGAGGCAGGGAAAGAAAGAGAAAGGACTTTACGAAATCCCATGTAAAGCTATGGAAAGAGCAGGATGTGAAGTGCAAGCACCCAGTCCCACAGCCCACCAGGCACCCGTGCAGTGCCAAGCTGCGATTCCCAGTGCTGGGGAACGGAAGGATGCTTGCTCTGCAGCTGCACCCACCCCACCAGCTCTCTATAAACACTGGCACATATCTGAGTGCTGACCGCAGAGCACGCTCCACCCGTGGCTCTCACATGGTATTGCTTTCATCCGTCACATGGGTCAGCCCCAATCCAACATCTAAACCATCTCCCCTGGTCATAAAGCCTCCCCAAAAGTCACCCAGCCATAGAAACAACAGAGCCAGGCCTGCCCCAGGGCAAGGTTAAAAATAGGGAGCTGCAGAGGAAGATCTGCCTCTAAGCACAGCAAAGGTATTGCTCCAGCTCCCACGCTCTCTCTGGCTTGCCTGCTCTCTACTCCTGCTAGTGAGGGAAGGAGAGATAGGAGTCACCTCCTACAGCAAGATAGGTGCCCAGGAGCCATAGGAAGCAAGGCCGTCCCCCTGTTTTCAACAGCTCCTCCTCTGATTTAGGGCAGCAGCCCTGCAGCACTAGAGCCTGCAGAGGCATTTTTCTGATGAGCAAAAACTACCTAAAAGAAGTCTGAAGGAGGACTGTGGGCTCTGGAATGAGACAGTGGCTGTCCCTGCAGTGAGCCTCACTGCAGAAATGGCCCAAACAAAGCAATAGCTGGTCAAGAGAGCCAAAGCCCAAGAGAGATGAGAATAAGGGCAACAGCACACCTGGGCCCAAGGCTGGTACAGAAAGCTAACACACGTGTCAGGGAAGATCCCTGATGCATGTCCCCAGCCCTTGGGCGAAGCATCTCCGTGCAGGCATTGCAGGAACAGAGCCACTCAAAACCTGGGACATCCCAGGAATGACAGAGAGGTGACAGCACAGGATAGACATGGCCAGGCACCAGCAGGCAAACCTGGACGTGACACAGCACGCTGCCAGCCCTGCTGGGACAGCAGGGGTGGTGTGGAAAGGCAGGCATCTCCATGCGTGACTGATGGGAATCCTACTGACAGTCCAGGGGCAGCAGCAGCAAGGAGGATTTTCTGGCACTGTAGCACAGAAACACCCACCTGGACAAGTGCAGTTGTCTGTTGGGGGAAGAGAAGCAGGAGCAAGAAAAGCAAATGCTGCTGTTGGGAAAGAAGGAGAGGAGTTAGAGCACAGAGGTGATGGGTAACCTAGAGAGATCCCACACATCAGAGTCAAAGAGCAAGAACAGTCCCGTGGGCTTCTCATGGAAGGCAGAACTTGGTGCCCAGGGAGACACAAGAAACAAACCTGCAAGCAAAAATGGAAAAGCACAGGATTATTCTTCTTTAAGTGTGTTTGCTCTTGAGACACCATCTCAAACCATACCTCAGAATCCCTGCTGGAGTAAAGCGATCCCACTCCAGCCACAGATGCGGTGCCTTGAGCCTGATCTCGAATCCAATCCCAGCAAAGCCTCACCAAATTATTCTAGGAAATCAAAGCACAGTTTTGGCTGCATTTCTCCATTTGCTGAAATTTATTATATTAGCAAAGAATTAAATGAACAATTTGGCTGTTTCAAATGAGCTGCACTGCTCCCGCAGCACTGCATGCACACTGTGAAACCTTTCCTTAACAACCTCTTGAGCTCCACAGCAAACAGAGCCCTATTAAGACTGATGGCAAAGCAGAGTGCAAAGTACAGATGAAAGATTCATCCTGTCTGGCCTGGCTCTGGCCTCACACCAGAAATTGCGTTGGTGGAAGAGCCTATTGGCAGAAAACTCAATTCTGGTTTTTGTTGTATAAACCTTTCGTTTTTATTATGGTAAAAAGAAGAGGGAGAGAGGGCAGACTCCTGGGGAGATGGCAGGAATTCCATGACCACCCACTTCCCGGAGCACACTCCTCATTTTTTGCATATGCACATAAGTACAGAGTAGGCATTTAGCACACAAAGACTATCTTCTTTGCTGCACATCAGCCAATATGGTACATGCCAACTGCGGCAAGAACAACAGATGAAAGCCAACAGACACAGTGCTAAGCAACTTGTTCAGCAGTGCTCAAATTCACATGTAAACAAGAGAGATCAGAGTTGGGTTCCCAAGGCCCTCGCCAGAGGGGGATATAGCGATAGTCTCACCCTGCTGCACTGGGATTTGAGTGTACTCTCCCCATTTTGGGAAGCTGACGTAATATGCTGTCATTAGATTTCTTAAATCCCAGTGGAATAGGGGAGCGGGGTTAAATAGAACACTACAAACATCCTTAATGACTTCAGAAACATGTAAGGCCTAGGAGGCTCTGAAACTGCAGCGTTTGAGTGCAGAGCAGGAAACCAGCACAGGGCCAGGGCCAAGAAAACATGCTTAGGCTTCTTTGAGCCTTACTTTCCCTTCAAAGAGCTGATGACTGCAGAACACCCCTTTCCCTCCAGTAAGTTACCATAGACCATGACATCATTTTGTACACAAGTTTTCACCCACAAGGGTGCCACAGCATTTACAAGCTTCCCTCGCTAAGCAACGCCGATGTGCCACTGTCTTCTGCTCTGCTGCTGAAAAACAAAGTTAGATCAATGAAACGTGATAGCTCTTTAATGGCACACGGCTCTCCCGCTGGATCCAACTCCATCACACTCGCCAGTACAGCTCCAGGTTCCACAGGGGAGTTTGCCTGCTTTGGTGGAGGGAGAAGGGAAGCGTTTGGTTTTGACAGACAAATGCTACAGCCGACAAAAACCCCAAAACAACTGATAAAATATTCAGGACTGGGGCTTGTTCTCTCCAGCAACCCAGGCTAAAGACATTGCAACAATACATACATGAAGGTAACAGAGTGATGGGTTTCTACAGCATGCTATAGAATCATAGAATAGTTAGGGTTGGAAAGGACCTTAAGATCATCCAGTTCCAACCCCCCTGCCATAGTGCTGTCACTCCTTACCCTCTTTGGAACTTGCTTTTCTAGTTCTTCAAAGTTCTGGCTCATTAAATTCCCTGTCACTGCTCTAAGGATGTCCTTGTTAAAACTAAGCCACCTGTAAGCCTTCCCTTGGCACTCTTGCCTCTTACTGGGAAAAAAAACACATGACCTTGGCATTTATTCAACCTAATGAATTGATGCTACTGAAGAAAGTAAGACAGAGCTACCCAGTCTCCTGCAATTCAGGAGTCTACCTCCCCAGCTGTAAAAACAGAGTAAGGAATAACAAGAACATAAAAGCTAAGGCTGATTTCTTTCTGGTTATGTACCTATGGAATACTTGCTTTGGAACAAAAGTGATCAACACTCAGTTTCTATTGTGCTTTCCTGGATGTCCTCATGCCAGCTGCAGATACTCACATTAACCAGCTCAGCTCTAGGAATGAGCTGCCGGCTAATTGCTGCTGCACTGACAACCAGGGAGCTCTGACACAAGACAGGTCCTACACACACACTGGCTTTTGGGACAGCTGACCCAGTTTTGCTTTTGGCAAACAGAATATTGCATTGGTAAAAAAGATTTTTTGGCTACCTAAACCAAGGTTGTTTTGGCCTTGAAATCCATGGCAGTGTTGACTTCAGTATGCAAGAGTGTAGGACCAGAAGCAGGCCAGAGACCCCAGCATCTGAAACAGCCCTAGAACCCACAGCTACGGATGGCAGGCGATTAGCATTTACAGAGTTAAGCCTCAAGACAATCCATCACGGGTGCATCTCACCAACTAGCAAAACAGGGAGTTTGCTCTTAGCCTTAGCAGAAGGATTCGCTGGAAGCAGCCCCTGCCTTGCAGTCACACTACCTGCATGCCTCTGTCATGCCCGTCTAACTGCACTTTCAGTTTGTGAAGCTCTTCGATCTCCCGGTTGTGGCGCTCCGTTTTGTGCCGCACCAAAGAGCGGTAGAAGTGAATGGTGAAGACGACAAAAATCAGACCCACGGGGACCATGATGATGGTGGAGACCAGTGCTGACTGCCACCCCGCGTGGCTGCTGGCCTTCTCCACGTTGGTGGTCTCGTTTTTGAGGATGGAGCCCACAGGCAGGAATTTGATCCAACACAGAAGCACGACTTCCGCGAGGAAAAGGAGGATCCCCAGCACGGTGGAGAAGCCCCACGCCAGCTCGATGTAGGGATGCATGCGCTCATGTGGGGACTCGCTGATGGAGTTCAGGTTGTGGATGTTGCTCACTGCTTCCACGTTGGGCAGAATGCAGGTGCTGATGAGAAGGGCGAAGAGATGAACTGCCACGAGCACCGTTGTGCAGGCACTGAAAGCGATCAGCAGCATCTGGGGGTACTTGTACTGTACCTCCAGCTGCACCTCCACCATGGCAACCTGAAGGGAAAGGAACACAAGAGCTTGTCAACAGCTGCTGGTTTTCCTCTTTTCAAGGCACTCATCCAGGAAAGCATCTTTATTCAGGAAGAGCACCTAAGGTCAAGCACACACTCAAGTGCTTTTTAGAATGGCAGCCTGGATGGATCATCTCTGTTTCCCATGAAGACGTACGCGTGCTCTGCGGCTTGGCCTTTCTGCAGGCTCACACGCACGTTTCTGTGCTGTAGCTTTCTGAACAACGTCTCTCTCCTTGCAACCAGGAGCCATACGAACTGCATCAAACCAAGCACACAACAGAAGGAACTCATTAGACAACGAGTGGAGCTCAGAGGCAGCTGACAGCCCGCTAGCCCACCCGCCCATCACATGCTCCCCTTCCGCTCCTCACTCGAGGCTGTGGTGCAGGAAGTTCCGACTTCAGGCATGTAAATAAAAGCAAAAGCAAACAGTCCTTCTGGCCAGTGGCCAGCAAGGTTCCACTACCCCCCATGGGAAGCACTTGGCAGTTTAAGTTAGTCCATGGTTAAAATAGCTGCTTTCTATTCTCAGAACACAGTACGTTCATTTTTATTACAAAATATGTCCAGATACAACTTATTTATAACCTCAAATTTCTCCCTTGAGAGCTAATAACTGACTGATAGACTCTGCAGAAGTGGACAGCTACAGCTCAGGCTGGCGTTTGTTCTCAAAACAAGAGTTATCACCTAGCAAGTCCCTAAACCAGTCTACTTTTTCTTTCAATCAAACAAAGTTTAACAAGCAGAATAAGTGCAAGAGAGCAGAGGGCTCTTCTGAGATCAGAGCTTGAGTCATAATACAGGCCTGTTAACTGGTTTAGCATGGGAATTTATAAAGTTACTTAGCCTACCTGTGAAGTACAATAGTATTTCAATGTGTGGCATCCCTGAAGTGCCTGCAGAAACCTTTTGCTAAGAGAAGCCACAAATCCAATGGACAAGACTATCCAACATTCCTCTCTGGTAACTCTCTAGCAGCTTGCTTGGACCTGTAGCTGCACTTCATGATTCACACAGATACCAACCTGCCTGGCAGCAGGCAAAACCTCCTGTGATGCCAGGCAACCTGCTGCTCCAGCATGGCACAGCTTGCCAGATGGTCTAGTGGAAGGTGTCCCTGTCCATGGCAGGGGGCTGGAACTGGATGAGCTTAAGGTCCTTTCCAACCCAAACCATCCTATGCTTCTGATTCTATATGCATTAAGGGAAGGAGAAGCTGATGCTCAGATGCCTGCCTCAGGGCAGTGCCTCTCCAGGCTATCAGGAGAAGGTGAAGTCCAAGCCAACAGCTTAATTCTGTGGGGTAAACAGATTTTGCAGATGACTTTATCCAGGCTTCCCATGAGACCACCACTGAGCAGCTGTTTCAGACTCTGTATTAACAACCTGCACTACTCACTCTGGCATTACATGTTATTAGCATTATTTAGGTACTGGAAGATTAGGGGTACACTCATGCCCTCCCTGTAAGCAGCACCCGAAAAGATTAAAGGGGATGGAAGGAAGTGCCTATGCTGGTATGACTGCTGCCTTCCTACCTGCCTTTACTTTGAAACCATCAGCAGCCTGAACAAGGGGATCACAGTCAAGTCTGGACACACTTAATAGCAACCAAGATACAACATGTGTGTTTGTGGTGGCAAACAGTCAAGCTCTACAAGCCCAGATTTTATACCTATACCAACTTTTTAGGATATTAAAGACACCACACAGTGACACTTCCTGGATATTCCCAGTCTTTTGGTCTGATTATGAACATGGGGGTGGGGGGTACTTTTTTTTGTTGTTTTTTAAAGGCTCCTGTTTGCAGTTTACAGTAGTTCTTGTCATATAGCAGAGAAAATAACACAGGATTAACTTCGCTATCTATTGCAAGATCAAGTTAATTAAAATGCATTACACTTTGCCTTGCATATATTCCCTTTGCAGTTCCCCTTATATTGATTTGAGAAGAAGGAGATCAGACTTACTCTCTGCTGCACTGCTCTGTACAAAGGATGTGTACAGTGCTGTGCTTGCAGTCACACCCTATCAGGCAAGAAAAGCTGCAGGTATATTGTTCATTATTGGGTGCTGTAATACCCAGAGACACAGTATTCAGCAAGCTGAATAGGAATTGGACCTGCATGTTCAATTCATGGCTTGATATTAAAACTGAAAGCCTGGCTGATGTCAACATATCAATTTCTCCTTGTTATCCTTCACATGAGCAGTGCTTTCCAGCTAATTGGATGTTTCCTCACAGACTAACCTATTCCCTAGGGCTAGCTTCAGCTGTACAACGTGATGAATTTTTAACACTAACTGATGGCTCAGTAAGAGGTATTTCAGGGGAAAACATCAACAATCCAAGGCAGAAAAATGATTCATTTAACCCAAACTAGCACTGGAAAGGTGAGTGAGCTCTTATTGCTTTACTCGCTACAGACTGTCACGTCATTCTCTGACCGGGATAAGAGAAAGAGGACAAGCTGACATAACCCATTTAAAAATCATTAAATATGCTGCTTGGCCTGTTAAACTATTAATGTCATGTTTGATACAATTATACCCTTCTGTGATAACAGCCCCTTTTATTTTAACCTCTTCCCAGAAGCAAAAGTGTCAAGGGCTCAACTTTGCAAGGTGCTGAGCACTCTGATGAGCCACAGAGTATCTCAGCACAGGCTTAATTTTAAGCTTGCAAATCAACCTTCTTGAACTCCACACTCACAGGTTTGCTAAAGGAGCAAGTACTCAGAACATTTTAAACAGCAATTAAATTACAAGCAATTATGTTGGGTTTTTTAGACCAGTAGAGTCCACAACAAAGATGATGCTCATCTCGAGAAATTTAGACTGGGATAGATAGTATCAGGCAAAAGGATGATAAATGTTTTTACATAAGCCATGTTCCGTTCACACAGATGGTTTGGCAGCCTGCAGAAACAATCACTCCATTAGATCTGTTAGGTTTAAAAAGAAATACCAAATACATACCCTGTAGCAATTGGACAAATATTAAGAACACTGAATAGCAATTACAGCTCTTATTTCCATCAGGAAAATTATTAAGGAGGTTTCCTAAACTCCATCTTCACCTGCAGTCTCCCTGAGGCAAACGCAGTAAGCTCTACAGCCCATCTCCAACCAGACCTGGTGCTGGAAAGGACCCATATCCTCCTGATCCACCCAGCTCTCTGCCAGAAATACCGGAGATAGCATCGAGGAAGGTTCACGTTATTCTGCAGCCTGTCCAGAAGGAGCTGGCCCAAAGCCACTGCCTGTTGATTAAATATCCATCAGCTCGTATTTTTCAGGTAGTATGGAACTTGCCAGAATCAAACACACTGACGGGGAAGTACATAAAGCAATAGCCAAGCCCAGTGTGACAGTTGTTTACATAGGTAAATGCACACAGGGAAACTGTTTCATAGAATAATTTAGGTTGGAAAAGACCTTTAAGATCATCGAGTCTGACTGTTAACCCAGCACTGCCAAATCTACCACTAAACCATATCCCTAGGTGCCACATCTACATATATTTACCTCTAAATAACTTCTCTACTTTCATCAATAGCCACATAGGTGCTTTTATTAGAGAGTAAACATCCCTGTGCCACATACCTGCTTGCCAAATTACCAGTGGAGAAATAACCCTGTAGGAACAAATACCTCAGCTTCCACTGGAAGGCCCAGTATGACCAGCTGCGAAAAAAAGCTTGCTAATAAAGAGACTCCTTTATTGCAAACCCTTTTATTTCTGACAATGACTGATTTCGGGTGTACTTATGAACTTAAGCTGATGACTATAATTGATGCTACTTATACCTCTGTGTTTATTCGCATTATTTACATATTATATTTACATATACCTATGTACTACTTGCATTTTAAATGGTTTAAAGAGAAGTCAAATGGTTAATCTTGTCTGCCCAGGACTTTCAGCAACTCTCTGTTGTGTGAGTTGAAAAGGCAGCTTTGTGCTCAAATACGCGGTTCAGCCTTGCAGTGTGGGTGGGCTGTAAGGCCCCCCCCGCATCCCAAGGATGCCAGCAACAGCAGCATCCCAGCACAGGCACCTACTTGTGCAAGTACACTAGACAGATCAGTTTACAACAATACCAAATGTTAACTTAATAATCACATTAAAGAGAACAGTCACAGATGACCAACGTAGAACTCCAGCAACCCAGAGGCACAAAGGGCAAGCACAGGGGCAGCTTTTTAAAGGGAGAAAGCTTCTGAGGGAAAAGAATGTACAGAAAAGCACTCAACTTTCTCAACAGGAGGAGGTACCTTCTGCCATTCCAGCACATGAGCTTGGTTACAGACCAACATGCACCATGTGGAATGCCTTTACCAGCATTACTTGCATGCAGTCAGTGAGCAGAGAGGAATCATGAGGCAAGCAGGCACCCTCTCCCCTGCAGCCTGCTCCCACTTCACTCCCTGCTTGCATCTCTCCAACTTCACTTTGGGTGACCAACTTCGTCATCCCAAACTTGCAATGTTGCAGATGATTCATGTTCTGGGGGATTGAGGGAGGAAAAAGCAGCGGAAGAAGCTAAAATAAAACAAGGAGAGCTTTCTGGAAAGTTCCTGAGATCTGTCTTCCCCTCCAGCTTCTGAGCTGCAGGATGCGGTATCTTCACATCACGTCCCACTCACCCAGGCACTGCCCTCTGCCTCTGCATTTAGCTGACAGACCTCAGGAACAACCAGACCATTCCCTGAGCAGAAAACCTCCCCTAAACACGTTGCAATTCTCACTCCCAATAAGCAAGAACCAGAAAGGAGATGAAAAGAGTCACACCGACACAGAATACCAACACAGAATGGCCATGTTCTGCTAACACAGAATGGCCATGTTCTGCTAACACACCACAGCTCAGACAGACCTGAGCACTGGACCACTGTCTCCATGTTCATTTGCTCATTCCCTTTCATGGTCTGGACCTATGCAAATAGCTTCCAGGTAACACCCAAGTGCTGCACGGATAAAAGTAAGTATTAGGGACTATTCCCAATAGGCAGCACTGACAGAATATACCAGCCCTCCAGGCCAGAGTCCTCTGACACCAGGTCTGAGGCTGCAGGGCCTCTTCTCACACCTCAGAGTATAACACAATTGCCCCAGTCACACTATGCAAACTTTGCTCTGGCAAACTGCAACCTAACCTCCACCTTGCTTTAGACACCATGACTTGCAAAAACAACATATAGGAATTAAGATAATAGAAATTAGGATAATACGCAGGACCACAGCAACCACAGGGGCCCAGAGGAGCTCCACACCCAAATGCAACCTCATGTGAAGGCAGCCAGTGATGAATGGCCTCAGGGACAAAGGAGCACTCAGCTCCTGTATTGTTTAGCAACACTGGTGGAGCATTCAGTTGCAGGTAGGGGATTAGTATTTTTAAAGGGCTGACTTGGGAGTGTGTGGGTTGACTGTTAGGCAGCTCATGCAGCCTTGAGAGACATGCAGTCACGCAGAAACCCCCAGACAGATGCCTCCTGCCTCTTCACAACCACCGATGGCTCTTCACAGGAGGAAAAAGCACCCATGAATAGATGATTTTAGAGAACCAAAACCTTCATGATCCAGAAAGCGTTGCTACCAAGTACACATACCATTGCAAATCCAGAGAGCAGAGCAGAGGTTCTGCTGGAAGCTTTCAGTTTGGCTCGGCTCAGGTACAGTTTTCTCCAGGAAAGGGCTTGAACAGAGTGGTGGTTTGATGTGACCAATTCCAGGTAACTGCGTCGGACCCAGTCCCGATAATCCATGCCTTTTGTGCCAGGTTCAGAGCAGCAAGCAGGAGTGGAAGGATCCACTGGAACGTTTAGTTCAGAACTCATGATGGGAGAAATGCTGAGGGAACAAAATGGTCATGGTCAAAAGGAGGCAGCAGGCAGGACCAGCATGAACTACTCCAAAAGCTACGTTTAAACAAAGTTGCCCTCGGTCAGCAGAAAAATGATGGACCAAATACCATCACGTTTGCAAGGCACAGACCAGGGAAAGGACCATTCATAACTGCTAAAAATGACCATGAGAACTAGGAAAGATTACACAAGTAAAGCCGGGAACTACTCCAGCAGGAGGTCAGGAAGGCAGCACAGCATCTGGCTTCCCATTTCCAAGCTGGCGTCTCACCTCTCCCCTTTAATTCCTCTTTGCTAATAAAAAAATCTGGTTTACTTAAAGACACTCTGGAAGTGGAGCCTCCATCTTCTGATTTTGATAGTTAATTTCAAAGAGGTTTTTTTTCCAGTTAAACCATTGCTCATCATAGCTCAGTTTAGATGGGCACAGTTCTTCCCCAACAGCCACAGAGCTGAATGCTGTTTAGGGTTAATAAAGCTTCCGCAATGAGAAATTACATTTCTTGAACTGCTCACACTATCTGGCTGAGAATCCTTTACCCTCATTTCCACCACTGGCTCTTAGCACAGGGAAAGGAAAAGACAATTCCAAGGGGAAAAGCCTTCCGGGTAGTTTCAGCATCTTATTCAAGAGATTACACTGACAGATGTAAGAAAGCAGAAGAACAGATCCACCAGTTGAGCAGAACTCCCTCAACTCTGACCAGCCTCTGAAACCAGATGTTTAACTGGGCCTTCCAAAGAATGGAAACCACGATGCTCTGATCAATCCCCACCCTCACAACTCAGCCACCAAACACCATGGCAGTGGCAGGGAGCAACACCAGAGCTGCACCACACGAGATCCTTCTGGCTGTAAATACTCACCAGCTCCTAGGAGGAGGACATGCCTGCCCAGAATGACACACGTTGCGGTACTAATTAGTCCCAGCATCACACCTCAAGGTCACAGGCACCCTGCTGCTCGCTGGAGAGGAGCCAAAGTCCTGCCTGAATCCCCCAGCTCTCCATGGCCATGTGCCACACGCTGCCAACTAATAGACCCGTGTTTGCTGTGAGATTTGAGGAAGTGGTGAAGATGAAAGGGACATCAACTACCCACAACTGTAAATATTATTATTAAAAAGGAACAAAACTGTCCCAGGCACAATAACAAAGATTAGACTGCAGCACAGCAACTAAACCATTGCGGGAAGCAAGACTGTCCCTCCCAAGCATGATGGGCTTTTAGATTCCAGCCTATTTTATAGAAGGCAAAAACCCAAGCCAGCAGCTCTCCCCCAGCCTCCTGGGGAGGATCAGAGGCACAAACATTCTGTGAGCAGTGAAGCTATGAAGCTGTTTCCTGTGACAATATCCTGTGTGGATTCTGTGGGGTGCATTCAGGAGCTTTGTCCTTAGCTGGGACACCAATGGCCTCTACCCAGTTTGTATTTGCACAAAACTTTATAAATAGGGAACTTCAACCCTTGGGACAAATGCCATTGGAAAGACGGATGAATCCAGAGGTTACAGACAGAGAGCAAGAGCACCCAATCACATCTGCGTCTTTCCTTAGAAAAATAAGCTAAAAATACCACAAGGATGAATTTTCACTCTGGAGCAGCTCAAGAGTTGTTTCCAAATAAGTAAACAGCTTCAGAAGGAAATCCACAACGCACAAATGTAGCCCAAACAAGCACGAACAGGACGGCAAACTTACCTTGCTGGCTACGGACATGGAGGGACTGGGTGGAAGGCTCCAAGGGCTGAAACACAAGACCAAAAGGGCATTTTACACACACTGTATATTAAGCAGTTTTACTCCGGAAATACTTTCCAGCCAGTTATCTGCATCAGGGGGAGTTATTCTGGAGAGTTCACGCTCCTGCCTTGCAACATTAAAGCTTTAGGATGCTTGCTCTTACAGAAATAACTATTCCACGGGGTTTTACTGCACAGGGCTGTAGAGTTTGGGATGGAGAATAAGGACTTCCCCCGGAGACCTCTTCCTCAGCCTAACAGCCAGCTCTGTGTCCATCCCAGCTGCGTCATTACTCACTTGCATTGCACATCTGATGCGTTTGGTCCCACTCTCTCATACCCATTGGATCACTCATCCAGCGTCGCAGGGAAAGCCTTTGCTGTGCCTTACACCTCAGCTGCCCCCATGCAGCTGCAAGCCCATGTGCAGGGATTTCTTCACAGCAGGGAATGAAGGAGATGCTGCCAGGGCTGAGATTTGTGGATCTCCCTCCTGCTGCTGGCGCGCTCTGAACCATCGCCCGCAGAGCGCTGTCTCAGCAGCGCTGTCAGCTTCCCTGCCTGGCTTTGGGATGCCAGCCTCCCCCTCAGACTCATCAGTGTTTGTACCAGTGTCTTCTGCCTCTGCACAGCATCGTTCAAGGCTCCACATATTGTAAGTAACCCAGGCCCCACTACTCCTTATTCCCCTGCTACACTGGGCCCCCCAAGCTCCGGCCCTCTTCACTATGGGGAACCCCTTCCCACGTTCTCATCTGGCTTGGGATCCCCTCCCTGGGACGTCACCATTCAGGCAGGGTGTGAACACCTCACAGCTTACAGCAGGCGATCACCTCCCGAGCAGGATGTGACCCCCCGCCCCACCACCACGGCAGCGATCCCGCTCACAGGGCACCAAATGAGCAGCGGATTTCTCCTCCTCCTCCTCCTTCCCAGGCACCCTCAGCACACCCCGGGCACATAGCAAGGATCTCCCCTCCAACAACACCCTCAGACAGGGGATCCCCAGGCCAGGACGAGACCCCCACAACCAGCACCCTCCCCTCCAAAGACACTGTGGACGGCAGATCCTTTCTAGGCAGGATACAATCTCCTACCACCAGATCCCTATCCGCCATCCCACGGATCCCCCCATCTCCGCAGGCAGAACGGGACCAGCTCCCTCCCCGCAACAGAGACCACCACCCTTGCAACAGCACCAGATGTTGCCCCGCACCTTCAGATGCCGGTGTTTCCCTTACAGCACCGCGGGGCAGGAATCCCTTTGTCAGGAGGAGACCCCGGAGAGCCGGCCTGCACTGTGCATCCTAAGGGAGCTCCGGAACACCGCGGGCCGGGCCGGGACCCCCTTTCCCTGCCGGCTGCCCACACTCACCACCCCCGGGGAAGGGGATTGAGGCCGGGACACGAAACCCCCCGCACCCCGGCCTGGGCAAGGCCTTGACCCCGGCTCACCGCTGGCTGCCCTGGGCCGGGCCGGGCCGGGCCGGGCCGGGTCAGACCGGACGCGGCGCCCCGGGAGCACCCGAGAGCCGGAGCCGCCTCCACCGCTGCCACGGCAACGCCGCGCACCACCACGTGACCACACAGGAAATGAGGGGGTGTGGCAACGACGCCCCGCCCACCACATATGACCGACACTTCATTGGTCCCCTGGACGGGAGAGGCGGGGCTAAAAGGGCGTTTCCCGCGCTGCAGCTCCCGCAGCGCAGCGCCGAGCAGGGACGGAGCGGGGATGGAGGTACCTATGGGTGGCACGGGAAGCGCATCCCGGGATGTCCCCCGGCGCCACGGGGCTGATCCGGCAACGGGATGGGATCCGCATGCTCCCTCTGAACGCGAATCTGCAGGAGAAAACAGTCAGTGCGCGGCTCCCTACCTTCATAGCCCCCCCCCCCCCCAAAAACGTTACTCGATCTGGACCTCTTGGCTCTAGGTATTCCCACAGAGAATGTCCCCAGGCAATGGGATGTAAATGTGATTTTATTACAGTTATTAATGATACAGCAAAAAAATCTCCACTCGCGTAAGTCAAAAGGCAGCGTTGGGTTGTGCCCCCACCGGGTGAAGCACGGGCAGAACCGCCTGCTCAAAGGGGTACAGGGGCAGCCTGCAGTGTCCCCACATCCCTCCTGCACAGAATCATCGGGAAATCCTGTATGAACCCATCAAAAGGCTGATGGGGAAAGAGGAGGGAGCTCTTTCCCTGAAAATGAGATAAAGGAAGTGCCAAAAGGCTTTACCACACCACAATCCCATCTCCCTGAACTCCCTCTGCCTGGAGGAGGGAAAAGACAAAGGCAAACTATTCCTAAACACTTATTACAGAGACAAGTATATTTGTTACCCTGAGTGGGCTTTTCACCTCTGAGATTACAAATAACTGCCTGGTTCCAGCACTAACACTGCTGTCTCTCAGGGTCCTGAGCTGGCAAGAGCACACATAGAAATGGAACAGCAGCAGACTTCAGCCCTAGCAATTAGTCTCCATCAGAGAAAGGAGATGAACTCCTCTAGGAGAGAATCCAGAGCAATAATTTTAATGTAAGCAGATCGAACTCCTTGGCAGTTTCAAGCCTTTAAGTTACTAGTGCTTTTGCAGTGGTGTATTTGGAATAGGAAGCAAGTGTAGAGTTGTTCCTCATTTTACTACTTAGGGGAGCACTTCCCTTTTTCTACTCCTCAGTTTGAGGCCACAGAGTACTTGTATTTTGTCTTAGCTAAGAACCAGCCCTTCAAACTCTCTCTCCAAAGTGCCTTTGTACTCTCAAAGACATGTGGCACTTACATGAACCACAACACAGAGTAGTAATTTCCAAAACTCATAGCAACACCTACCAAATGCAGCTCCTGCTGCTACACTCAGCCACCCCAGCAGGAAAGACCTTACAGCAGATACCACCTTCAGCAACACATTCTCTTTGCTTTTTATGGATTTCACCTACAAACGTGGCATCCCTAGAAAATGAAGGGTATGAATAATTCAGCATGGGTAACGATGGCATCTTAAGGAGGCAGGGTGAGGCCACACAGCCTGAATACATTTAGTTCACCAAGAAAAGCTTCAGTCCATCTTCCTCGTGACTGAGAACTGTGTCCTCATGCAGCAATGTCTGCTCTACTTAATGCAAAACAGCACTTAATTATTCAGCTCGAAAGCCTGACGCGCTCAGAGGCAGAACAGTCTTTATTTGTGAAACTCCCACTTCTCCATCCACGAAAGCTACAAAAGATGACAACGATTTTACAGCTCATCCTACAACACCAAAGAATCAACAGAATTCACCTGCCCTAAAGGGGATCCAGGTGAAGTAATTCTCATAGCTCATCTCTCTACAGGGAAAACACCAGCAGCAGAGCATCCATTCTGCATCTTAAGTATCAGAGAACAAAGCACTGTCACAACTTACTCTGAAGCACTTGCCTCTATGGAGATAAAGCAGAAAACAATTCCATGCTGATCTCTAACTCAAGGAGTGGTGGGATATGGGCCACGCAGCTCAGAAGTTACCCAGCTCTGAAGTCTTTGGGTACTTACAGGGGATCAAAACACAAACACTGCTTGCACTTGATGACATCTGCTTCCCCGCTGCCATGGCAGTACCACTGAGAAGCCATTGCATAAAGCCAGCTCAGCCAACATGCAGGATTTCTGGCAGCACTGTTCAACAAAGGTTAAATCTAAAAAGAGATTCTCCCTTTTTATTGTTTTGTTTGGGTTTTCTTTTTTTTTTTTTGCTTGAAATAATTTGGCATTAACAAAGGCTTGAGGAGAAGTAGCACCACATTCTGGATGCCGAGGTCCTGGGACGAGCATGTCTGAAAGAGAGCAGGCACTTCTAATAGAAGATACACTGAAAAGACAGCAACACAAGTTACAAATAAAACCACTGCTGCATATGCTTTTCATTAAAGCACCAAAAAATATATATATACATATGGATGTTAGGATTCCTACCAGGGAACCCAAAGTTCAAAGCAGAGAGCAAGGCAGGCATCATTATGTGAAGCTAAACACAAGCAAAACCATTCCTTTCCAAGCCTTTCTGCCACAGGATTTGGAGGCTTTACAGATGTAATCTTTTGGGAAAATATATTGTTCCAATCCAAAAGCAAAAAGGAAATGAAATGCAGCTGACACCTTTTCCCTCATTTTCATGTGTGCCACATCACTCAGCACTGCAAGCATCTCTATTTTACTGAAATCCTCTTCAAAAACAAAACAACAACAACAAAAAAAGAACAATCCAACACATCCCCTTTATTCATTTAAAAAAACAGGGAAGAAAAGCAGTAGGGAAAGTTTTAGCCGTAAAAAAGGGATCCTGCTTAAAAATCTATAGAACTTGTCTAGCAACATAAACTGATTTCTTTGGGTTAGAGATGACCCCATACAAAACCCCAAATTCACAACACTCACAGTGCAGGAGAGTCTGGCTACAGACCACTTTTCTACTTTAGGTTAAACTCTTCCCTTAGATTCACATATCCCACTGCTACCACCTTCAACATAAGTAGAATACGTAGCCCTCACAGTAATATTTTCCTTAAGTGGTAATGGATATGTTTTAGCTTTTAGACCAAAAAACCACCCTGGGCCATGTTAGAAAGAACTCTAGGGTCACAGAGACTTATGGCTGACTCTTTAGAGCAAACTTTGAGCAGACTGCACAGCAGTTATACAAGCAATTAAGAAAAGAATCTCTTATTTGGCATTTCTCTATCGATATCTCTCGGGCCTGTGATGTGAAGTCATTCACCGTGAAGCAGACACAACATACGCCAATGGGTTCTGCTTGGCTGAGATGAAAGACTTTCATGCTCCTGAATATAAAGCGATGAACAGTGTTTCCAGCTGTCCCTGAAAGGCCTCATCCTCTTCCCATCACAAAGCTCGGCTCTTCAGCATCATCTTCCTTCTCTTCCTCCTCCTTGCTATCTTCCTCATCATCCTCGCTGCTGGCTTGCTCTTGAGATTGGTCAGGTTCTGAAAACACAAGTTTGAATTGATAACATATCCCACGTGTCTTCCTTGTTAAGGATTTCACAACAAAATAATCTCAGGTGCTCAGCAAACGTGTATGAGGTCACACTAATTAGCAGGGATGGGTAACATATTCCCATGTGTCTTCCTTGTTAAATATCTCACAACAAAGTAGTCCCAGATACTAAGGAAACAGGTATCAGGTTATACTAACTCTACTGAGTGATGCAAAGCTCAAAATATCAAGTTCTCCCTTGGAGAAATATTCTCTTACCTCCAGTGTTACCACTGTGCCAAGTCCACCATTAACATTCCATGGGAGGTGGAGTTGTTATTTCAGAGGCAGTCAAATGCTGAAGTGGTAGACTGCCTCACTCCCAACCTCACCTCTCTGTGTCAGCATGAACTTGCCAGTATCAGAGTACTGATAGAGACTGCAGGCACTGGGGAGCTGTGGGCAAGGCTCAGGGTATTTCTACACTTTACAAGTTTATAGAATCTCCACAAGGTGCCATTACCTTTACAGACTGGGTTTTATAACACAAGTACAGGGACTCGTTAAGATATGGGTAAGATTAATGAAGGCCACAGGAAACAGAAGGCCAGGTTGGATGGGACTTGGAGCAACCTGCTCTAGCAGAAGGTGTCCCTGCCCATGGCAGGTGGTTGAAAATGGAAGAGCTTCAAGGCCCTTTCCAACCTGATCCATTCTATGATATGATTCTATGAAATTCATGAAGCCTGCTAGAAAAACAGAAAACAACTGCTAGAATTTAATTAACAGATCATGGAAATTAGGTACGGCATAAAGTGGGACCCGAATCTAATAGCCGTTCTCTGCTCCCAGCAGCTCTTGCATCTTTACTGTTTCTCAGGCCAAGTCACACTGCTTCTGCTCTGACCACTTCCACGGAGGATTTAGGATCAGTGATCTGATGCCACCGCGTGGTGAAGGTCTGTACTTTCATTTTTTATTAGGGGCCTAATGCACCTTTTAACAGCAGATCATATCTAGAGCCAACCTTTATTCTTAACGGCTTTACTACAACAAAGGGAAAAGATGGTAACTCTATTTATTTAAAAAGGAAAATCAATGCTCGCCTGCCACATCCAACCAATATACTTCAATTAACTTGGAAAAACTCAGATCTCAACCCAGGACATGCAAAACTAGAAAAAGACAAGCCTGTTCTCAGTAGACTAAAGATGGCTTTCTGGAGCTTCAATCTCCACTGATTATTCCCCACCTCCCCCAGTTATTCTTCTTTTTCAAACAGAGAACCACAAACTGTAAAGAGCTAAGAACTGTTCTAAGACAGGGGAGTTTGGATTCTGGCTTCCAGGGATGACTGGCTTGTGCCAAACAAAACCACTCCAGCCCACAGCACTCAAAACCACACAGCAGTCCCTGAGCCAGCTCCCTTGTCCACCACTCCCTAAAGAGGTAAGTATTCTGTTTTGCTCACTCAAAGTGAACAAAAGTACATTGATTCATACCCAAATTCTCCTCCCAGTCACAGTTCATCAACAGGTAGCTGAAAAAAGAGATCCAGAACCAAAACAAAACACCCAAACAATCCACTGTGCTACATTCACTTGCTGTCCCAAATAAAATTAACCTAATGATTAATTTGTCCTCCCATGTTTATATGGGAGGCTGGCAGTGGTTTAGTTGAAACAGGTCCAATTCTAAAAAGCAAAGCAGAAATAAGGTAGAATTCAGACAAGTCACAGTTCCAGCAGAATTACCAGCAAGTGCTATAACTTTAAGAATTACTGCAGGGTTAGTGCTAATCCACAATGGACGACTATTTGAAGGTGCAAGCTAAAACATACTGACTGGAAGGAAGCAACAAGTACTGAAAAGTCTGAGCAAACAGTTACACTGACATGACTGAACATTAGTTTTCAAGACCACAGGAGAATGGAGGCAATCAGGTTTTTCATGTTTATTCTTATGTGAAATAAATCACATGGAACAGATGGCAGCAAGGTGGCTCAGTTTCTTACACACAAAATCAGAACTCAGTTTCCTGCTGTCCAAGTTGTGCATTTTCCCACCTGTTTTCCCATATGCATTCAAAATAGACTTAAAAAAAAAAAAAAGCCTTTAACAATTGTGCCTTTTTTAGCAGATGATGTTCTAAATCTGCAGTTTGTCAGAATAGCTGGGGCAGAACATCCACAGAACAAAATCCACATTCAACAAACTCAGATTCCAAGGTTTGCTGTCCAAAATTTCCCCTAATAAAGGGAAAATATTCACAAGCAGGCAAATTATTTGTAAGATTAAATCTCAACAAAGATGGCTTTCAAAGAGGCCTTCTGAAGCATCAGCTAAAATAACAAACTTATGGCTTAGTTTTCTTATCAGCATATCTAGAATGCTTGGGGCAGGGGTAGAACAAACCCTTCTAGGCTTCAATTAGGGAACAGAACTAAGTCTTCAGAAAAGAAAACTAAATGTCACTGACCTTTTTCTTGCTTCTTTTGCTCAAGTTTATTTTTCTTAGCTTGCAGTTTCTTCTCTTTTAACTTCTGGCTATAAGGCAAAGGAAAAGACTCTTCTGCAAATCCAACATTGTAATGCTTCTGCACATTCATTCACACAATGATAAAGGACATGTTACAGACATCTTTGAAAAGCAGACTTCAGAAGAGAAGTTGAATTTAAACCAAAACTTCAGCAAGAGCAAACTTAGACATATGATCAACAGAAATGTTTCTATGTTAGTTTTAGTGTAATGGATTATTTTATTTATAAGTCTTCCATGATGCCACTGCAACCAAAACTATGATACATAAGAATCTTCAAGAAGGAACAAAAATGAAACTACCCCTACATTTTAGCTACCCAACCTAACAAACAAAAAGAGAGAACAGTTTGGCTTGGAAAGGGCCTTAAAGATCAAGTTTCAAAACCCAGACTGCTGGAATGGAGCACTGAAAAAAAAAGTCATCATCAGTAATATATAATTTAATTGATAAAAAATAATGCACTATGCTTTGGCTTTCATCTTTGGTTATACCTCATCAACATGTTGAGCCCTAGGAGTAACATTAGGGTTAAAAGCAAATTTCAGTTCACACAAAACAGTTCTGTTTACCCAGCAAAGGTAATCAGGCAATCTAAACACAAACACAAGGCAGAGCAACCTGGGATTCATGTTCCTCTCTCAAAACCATAAAGAAACTCTCTTGAAACAGAGAGCCAAGCGCTGTACCTGTTAGGTCACAACAGAAGAGAAAGGGCAGTAATGGAACTTAGAGGGGCTCTTACAGCGCAAAGCCACTTGGTTCCTGCACCCCTACATAAGGAGGACAAGGAGATTTCAGTGTTTAGGCAGCATCTGCTGTTTGAATAGTTGTTCTCCATCTCAGACAGAAAAAAGGCAGCAGGCCAGATCTGACTTGCTGGCCATCTGTTGGACCACACTAAATTAAAGTAAGATGGCAACAGTGTTTGTGCTGTGCACTTTTGTGCTAACATCCCAGTGAGTCACTTTGCACAGGCCTTTCTGCAGCAACTCTCAGCTACAAGGTGTAAAACCTTTCTCAAAGAAGGGAGAGGCCAGACCCTCTGAAAGAGCTGAGCCGTGATACCCTGCTATTTCTGACACGCATGGTGGACACAGACTGTGGAATTTAAATTCTTGTGTCACTGCATTACAATGCTCAGACTGCTTCTTGAGAGCATCAATCCTGTAACTATCTTAGTCTAAAACTTGAGAGAAGGATGGATTTAATATATATTTTTCCATCTAACTTACTAGACTTGACCTGCCAGGCATTTCAATGAGGTAGGTAGAGGCAGCTCCTGATTTTAACAATACTGCACCCACCAGTGGTCTTTTCTGTATTCCTAGACTAGTCATACCGAGTGCACAGTAGACAACATCAGGCCCCACCACGCTCTGCTAGTCTGAACCCACATGTGTACCCATTAAGCAGCACCCATTTTTGCACTTAAGCTGTTTGGTGTCAGCTGTTTCAGGTATTTATTTAAGCCAGCTGTACATACAAACCTTTCCAGACATCATTATGACAAATATGCAGTGAGGCACATTGCAGGCAACACCACAGTGTCAGCAAAAGCTGCTCAAGCAGTCAAAAGTAACCACGCCAGCAAAGCCTGTCATGTTTACAGCTACCTTTAGAAACCAAACAGTGACATTAACAAACTTAATTTCCACAGCCAGACTTCTTAGCTGATAGATGTAAGCACAGAATGACAGCATTTATCCAAAGCATGCAGCTACAGATGAGGCACGGGGCATGAGGGTTTCCATGTCAAGCCTCCTGGGAACAATCTGCCCTTACCGCTTCCTTCTGCGTTTTGCTGTTTGTTCTTCTGCAATCATCTTATTCCTCTCCAGTTTCTTCTGGAATTCCTCATCTAGTCTTTGCTGTAATTGATCACATGTCACACTCTGGTCACAATCTAAGTTAAAATACTTCTTCTAAAAGTCATGCCCTTTTAGGGAGAAGTCTTTTAGCAAAATACAGAAGGGAGCTTTGCCAGATTTTGTTTGGCTGCTTCTTTATACAAGAGCCATATTCCTAGGGACAACTACAGCATTTTGAACCTGCAGCCTGTGCCAAACATTGAAGCCTTTAGAGGGAGGTATCCTCACCAAAACAGGTGAGGGAGCTTGGGCTTCTGCCCTACAAATGTTTCAGTAAAAACAAGAGAATAATTTGAGACAGAAACATTAACATACGGCTCAAAGGACTGATCTTGGCCAAGAGAGAGTAGAACATTAATGCTCTCTGAAAGAGTGCTATTCTACTCAACCAAGACTTAACAGAAAGGGACTCAGATTCTATGCACAGACACTTGCTTCAATTCTGACTCTGCAAGACAGCGACATTAGGGATTTATAGTTTGTAAAGTATTCTCAAAGCACCCTGAGAACATGCATTCTTGTGCAGTCTTACTGTGTGCTAGGACTCCAATGAACAGAGAACATGTAGCACATCTGACACAAAGCACCAAATGTTTCAATTCCAACAAAGACACCACGTATCACACACTCCTACAGTTCTCCTCTGGTAAGGGGTGGTTTGGAACTGAATTATTTGTACATGACTTTAAATGAAACAAAGATTTGCAATGAACATCAAATAGCTGGGGTTTGGGAATGACAGAGAGTCTTCCTGACCTTCTCAGCCATGGCATCCATGAAATCTTGCCTCTGGTACTCTCGTCGACGAAGATGCCGGTACACATGGAACTCTCCACTCCCAGCTCCAGCACTGGAACCTACAATAAAGAAGTGTTAGTCTACCAGGAAATAATGCATAGTAGATGCTCACAAATGACTACAGCTAGATGCTGAGGAAGGAGATGCACTGTAAAATGAGGATTTACAAACACAGAGTGCGCCACAATTTCATACAGAAGCTCAACTCATGAACAATCAAAAGCCAAAGTGAGCTGCAAAACCTCACACTTGTGTATCACTGCAGCTTCTGCTGATCAGTAACTCCCCTGGAGAGAATCTGGGCTTAGCTGGGCACTGAGGCAGTAAGAGCTAGAGATCAAATGCATACCCTCTTCTCTCAGAGGCAGAGGTGAGCTAAAATATCCTACTGAGGTTGCTTCTGACTAACTTTCAGCATCTCATAGAAAAAACAAAGGTCAGCAGAAAGGTGCTAAATCCCATCACATTAAACTTTCCCATGCAAGACAGATACCACCAACAGTTTTTGACCATTTCTTCCTAGATGAAATCCCTAAAGCTCTTTCTTTCTGGCAACAGTCTGCTCACTGAAGTCTCACAGGAGCTTTCAACATTGCACTCCATCCTCTTCCCCTGTCTCCTGAGCAATTTCTCCATGCAAAGCACACAAATACATGCTTCAAAGAAGACATGTAGTGATTAAAACATGGCAGCTGGGATCAATAGGGATGATACCAAGAGAATCCCAGCACATCAGATGCTCCCAGAAAAATAAGACAGTTCAACTCAAGCCCATAGCAAAGCTATTTGAAAAAGCCACGAGGGAATTACAATAAGCAAAGGAGTGTAAAAGCTTTAGTCCAAGATCAATTATTCCGCAGTAAGAACAAGTCAGGTTATAGAAAGGCTCATTAATAAGGATGAAGGTCCCAAAGAAAACCAGAATTCTACACGCTGATGTAATTTATACCACAACTACTACATTTAATCCCTGCAGCTAAAAGCGTAAGCAGAACACTCTTGTTCGGTTCCTTGTGGAGCTGCCAGCTCCCTACCTGACCACATACAATCATGTCCTCTGCACGTGTCTGCTTCTCGCAGCCTGAGACTCAAACTCAAAGCAGTCAAAAGAGGGAACTCACAAGTTTCCAGAGCACTCTCATATCCATGGAAAGGCCAGATTTACTTATCATCATTTACCTGTCATCACTTATTTCGTTGCATGCACTCCACATGCTGCAGTGCCACAGGCATTGTGCACTTGGCACTCTTACAGCAAGCAGGGAAGTGAAACCCAGGAACCAAAGAAAACCTGGAAAAGCAATTCTCAAGGCTTCAGCAAAATGAGCAACAACAGAAAACCATCTCTGGCCTTATCTGCTAGAATACTTGTCTAAGTTTAATACAGCTGACCCTAGAGTTATCTGAAGAGTATTGTCTTTACCCATCACATCTCTAACGAACTCCGGGGGAGGTCGGGGTGCCCATTCATTCAGTTTCTCAGGAATTGGGACAGTCTTTTCCTGCAAGAACAAACCAAGCAGTCATCAGCACCTTCTAGGAGCAGTCTGCAATTTTAACCCACCGCTGGAAGGCACTGCATGTCTGACAACAGCCTCTCCCATCAGATCTCTGAAAGAGCCCAGCTGTAGTAATTCACTCATACATAGGGATCAGGAGCAGGCAAAAAACAAGAATCAGGAGGTATCCTCTCTGCTGACCTCCACCCAGGCCTGTAGGTCAACAAACCCCAGGAGGATTAGGAGTGTCTGTGCTGCTTTTCAGTATGGAAACTAGAAGGAAGCAAATCAGCACCTCCAAGCAGTGCAGAAACCCAGTATGCTCCCACTACCAGTAGTCTGGGAAACAAGGAAAAGCATTTGTGCACCTTGCATGCCAGATCCATGGAGGACAAGGAGAAGCAGGGAAGGGAGAACTCATAGTACAAGGTCAGAGGGTGAACACGGTGCCGGGATGTCTCAGCCTCAGAGGGAAGGTGACAGTCTCCACCTGACAAACACCTCCTCCCCAGGACCAGGATCAAAACACCCGCTTAGAAGAACCAGGGTCCTGCTCCCCGCTGTTCAAAGCAGCAGCAGGCAGAGCACCAGGAGCCGCTCCTCCCCATGGGAGAAGGGTCTCTCCCCTCAAAGCACCCCAGTAAAAGCGGGTCCTCCTCCCCTCACGCCCACTGGGACTGCTTGTGGGCCTCTGTCCCCTCACAGACGCGGGGAGCGGGGAGATGGAGGCAGCCCCGGTCCCGCTCCCTCACAGCCCCCGGGGGAGCGGCTGTGGGGGGGTGTGGGTCCCGCTCCCTCACGGACGCGGGGATGAGGAAGGGAAGGTCGGTGTCTCTCCCCTCACAGACCGGGGGAGGAGGCAGGCGGGGTCCAGCCTTCTCCTTCCCTCACAGAGCCGGGAGGAAGCAGGGGTCCCGGTCCCGC
>JBCJKH010045848.1:0-27581 GCA_039877255.1 Loriculus beryllinus | reverse complement strand
GTTTGCTTTTGCTTTATTGACTTTGTCCCTCAATAAAACCTTTTATCTCATTTAGAGGAGTGAATTCGTATTTCACACCAGAGAAGCTGTGGCTGCCCCATCCCTGGCAGTGTTCAAGGCCAGGTTGAACACAGAAGCTTGGAGCAAGCTGCTCTAGTGGAAGGTGTCCCTGCCCGTGGCAGGGGTTGGAGCTGGATGAGTTTTAAGGTCTTTTCCAACCTTAACTATTCCATGATTCTATGATTCTATTCCATGTTTCTATAGTACAGGACTTCCTAGTGCCTCCCCGGCCGGCAGGGCAGGCTGCCTGCACCATCTGTGTGTGTCACTTGGTGATTACCCAGCGCTGCCCGTGCTTTGTCTGGCTGACAGTGATGAACAGCAGCACCATTCCCCATGGCACCGCCTCCCTGGGCGCTGGAGGAGGGCAGGCAGGTAACAGCGGGGGGGACACTGCTCTGACTGCATTCATATTCACAGCTGGGCTTTGCAGGAGCGGTGCCTGGACCAGCTGAAGGCTTCTAAACCAGATTCCTGCTTGTCTGATTGGGCTGGAGGAAGGCACGAGTGGGGAAGAGGAGCTGGCTGCGATACAGGCTTCCTCTGCAAGCCAAATGTCTTCTCGAGCTGCTGTGGCCCTACAGAAATGGCATGGCATGGGGCTGGGGCTGTGTGTGCGTCAGAGAATTAGCTAGTAAAGGTCAGCTGCAATGGAAGAGGGGCATAAGCCTTTGTGTAGTTTATGGAGATAAGCTGGAGTGGTGAAGCTGGGCTCCAGGTTTCAGACAGCTCCGTGCTGTGCATGCGGAAAGGGTGACAGAAAGGGGAGCAGAGAGGTTGGGAATGGCTCCTTCAGAGATTTATGGGTTGTTTGTATGACCTGAATTTATTAAGCCTCCATGCTCTTCCCTTTTCCCTGAAGAAAATCGGAGCTGATCCTCAGGTTCAGCCTTATGTTTACAAAAGACTTTTCAACCTCTGCTGAGGTTGCTATGGAAATCACACCAGTTTATGCCTCGTGTTTGTCTTACCAGCCTGATTTGTAAAAGAATGGTGTGAATTTAGTGTTGGCTGAGTTCCCAGCTGGCCGGGCTGGCCCTGGAAGGCATCCTTGCAGTCTGAAGCCCTGGCTGGAGCAATGCAAGCAGCTTCCCCTATGCTGTCTGCCAGCTCACAAGCTCCTCTGCCCACAGCTCTCCCAGCCTTGGGTCCTCTTCAGCTCACCAGGACACAAACCAGACAGTTCCCGCCTGTACTCGGCTCCTACCAGGGAGACACCAGCTCCATTTGCAGAGGCTGGGGCAGGTACATGTCCCTGTCCCCTCTCAGTCACTGCAGAATGGGTTTTAGAAGCAGAGTTGCTGCAAATTGATTTGAGTTTCCTCTCCCCTCTGCTTTGCTGAGTCCTGAGCACAACACGTGCCACTTTAGCTCACTAACCTGTAATAAGTCACTCTGTTTCTTCCTCCTTGCTGTCATGGCCACCTCTCCAAAACACAGCTTCCCAGAGCAGAGGTGTGAGTGATGAGGCAGCCAGGTCTCAGCCTTCTCATGCCCAACCCTACAGCAGGAAGGCAGAATAGCAGCCGTGCCCGCAAGCACTGTGACAGCCCCAGGGCTGCAGGGAGCATTTGGGCAGCAAGATTCTCCTGCTCAAACCATGGCTTGTGCCAGTGACAGCTCACAGCCCTAGGAAACAACAGGCAGCTGCCTGTCATCCAACAGAGCCCACACACACGGTGTGGGGAAAGAGAACTGGGAACATCTCACTCTCAAACGACATGTCTAGGGAATTGGTGCAGAATCTTGATGTGTTTTGCACTTATTACTTTTAAAATACATCTCTCTGGGGATAGGGGATAAGTCTTTTACTTGGGTTATACAAAAATAGGAGGTATTTCATCAGACTATTCAAACATACAACATCCATTCAGTCAGAGTGCTGGGCTGGGGTCTGGGCAGGACTGAGCTTACTAGCCATAGAGGATTTTCATTAGAACAGGGAGTTGTTCTCCTGGTTCAAACAACAAATTCCAGCCTCTTGATCCATATGAAATAAAATCACCTGTGTTTTGAAGTAAAGGCATTCTGAGAAGATTTCCTACTAAAGGGATCCTTCTGGAAGCACTGTAAGCCTTTGCTGAGAAAGACCCTGTATGTCAGGCAGGCAGGCAGGAGCAGCCGTGGACAGCCACAGTCCCCTCCTTGGTGTCTGCCAGGGTACAGTTCAGCACCAGCATCCCTGCAGAGCATCCTGCTGGGTCTCAGGCAGAGAGCATTGCTGGCACACACCCCAGGCTGCTTTCTCCTTGATTCACAACTAGATGTCTGTGTTTGTTGCAGAGCACTGTTGCATCCTGCCCCTGCACTCCCACAACCCTGCAGAAGGAAAGGAAAGCTTATTTTCCAGCAAGCCTCATGGTCTAACTAGTCACTTTGCTAATACACTGAGGTGTGAACGGCTCAGGGTGGTGCAGAAGGAGTGGCTGCGCTGCAGGCATAGCCCTCAGTCCCTGCCTTGTGGGCAGTAAAGGAGGAGGTCCATACAGAAGGGCTGCCACTTCCCAGCTTCCAGTGGATGAGCCCTCCAGGACTGGAAAACAGGCTCTGGAAACTTTTAGGGTGGGAATGTTTTTGTGAATGGAGCATGACACAACCGTGGCCTGCTTACAGAGCTGAGCAGCTCCCTCCACCCCCCCAAAGCCATGTGTTAGCTGCGTCTGGAAGCTGTGTCTGTCATGCTGCTTAGCTGTGACAGTACAGTCTGGGACAATGTCCCTGTTTCCTCACGGGATCCTCAGAAGAAAGACATACAACAGCAGAGTGTGAGGCACTGCCTCACAGGGAAGAGGAAGGCATAGGAGGGGAGATTCACATGCTATAAGGAACTGGGTTGTTAGGAGATGCTAGCACAGGCCATCTTCAGGCCCCAGGGCTGCTAATTCACCATTATCTGTGCTGCTCCAGGGATGGAGGTGTTTCAACTTGCACCAGCACCAAAGCAGACAAAGAAATTCAGAGCTCGGGAGGAGAGGAAACCCTTCCCTGCACAGCCTGGTCCCATCCTTTCCCTCCCTCTGCTCAACAGTGAGGAGAATACCCCTTCCTCCACCTTCAGTGCACTCCATCAGGCAGAGACAACCTGAGCCCAGCCCCAGCTGCTTTGAGATAGCAATGAGGTACACACATGCAACATGACAGCATCCTCTCCTTCTCTCTCTTCTTGTCGCAAAGCAGCAAAGGCCCAAGCTCATGTGCTGTCCTTTTTGCAAGTGATTTTATTTTAAAACTGGAACTCGAGATCTCCATTTGTTTAACAAGTCCCTTTTGGCTTTTTTAAATAAAATTAATTTATTCTACAGAACAGTAAACTCTTCCAGACTCTTCCCTATTTACAAATGAACAGTTTTGCTTGCAGATCATTGCTTCCCCCTCCTTTTCCTATCCTGTGATGCAGAAAGAGAAAAAACCAGCCACCATCTGAAGGGCTGTAAGGCAGTGCTCCCATCCACAACTACCTGGCCCCTTGGGACCTCAGTGAAGAGCAAGAGCTGCATTCAGAGGTGTCCGCCACCTCATTCACGTGTGAGAAGGAAGCAGGTCCATGTTAAGCCCATCAACCAAGAGCATTTGGCCTCTCCATGCTGCATGGGCTCCTCCAAGCTGGGTTTAACTGTGCTGAGGAAGATGAACCATCCCTGCCAGAGGAAACTGCTCCCGCTGCCCTCTGAAGGGCCATGCATTTAGGGAGAAAGAGGCATTTGCTGCAGGAATGAGATCTACCAGCCCTCATCTCACACACCCATGGGCCAAAAAGGCAGCTCTCACATTGCGGGAGGTGGCAGGAAGCCTTGGAGATGCCTTTCTTGCCCTCTTGAAGTGGGAGAGACAAGTGACTGCAGTGCTTTGCTAACTCTGGACAGAAGGCACCTAGAAAACCAATACTGACCCAGCCCAAAACTCCAGGCAAATTCAAGGGGCTTTGAGTGAAGCTGCGGCTTGGCTCGTACCTCTCTTTGCACTGATAGCCTTTACCTGGAGCCCTATCCAGACACTTCCAAGCAACCTCACTCAGGTCCTGCTGGCATTGCCACCCAGGCCTGGCAGCCACGTGAGGAGCTGGGAGGCCTGGTGATGGGTAGGACAAGCTGAGACAAACCAATAGAGACATGCAAGCAAAGCTGCCCTGTCGGAGGGTCTCCCACCCCACATGAGGCACACATCCTGTAAAACCACCCCAATGCCACAGCAGGTTTCGGCTCTACACTCCCTTCCAGGGCTCATCTCTATCAGGGGACCTCCTTTCCTGCTACAGATGCATTTGGCTCTACTGGTGGAGCAGAAAGGCATCAAGCAGCAGTGATTGCTGCAGTGCCTGGTCCAGTGCTGCTATAACCATCGCTGGCAGTGTTTTACATCTGCCAGGGAGGGACTTCAGCCATGGGCAAGGGCAGTCCTGGTGGCTGGCTGGCTCCAGCCCCGTTCCTTTTGCTTTCCTGGGCATTTCTGTTTCTCCAAGAACCCCAACCTTCAATAACATCTAACTGCACACATGTAATGTTTTCATTCCCAGGAGCCCAGCCTGCAGGACAAGGCTGCCCCTCACCTCTGTCTGATCACCCCAAGCCATCCCGAATTACTAACAACTGATGTAAAGAGGGATGTTGCCATGTTTTTTAAGGTTTGCCTTAAGCAATGGAAAATACTGCCTAGCTGTGGTAGGGAGAAGGCAGAAGGTTGAGCTGATGCCCTTGGAGAGAGCTTAGGTTTTGAAAAGCAAAGAAGAGAGGGAAGAAGAAAGGGAAAGAGAAGAAAGGAAGAGAAAGGTAGAGCAAGGAGAGAAAGGACAAAGGAACAGAAGAGGCAGGACAGCAGAAAAACCTTCCTCAGATGCAGTTCATTAAGCTTTGGAAAAAACCTTCTCCTGGCAGAGGATGGGAAACGTGCCCCAGAGGGAGCCTGAAAGCCAGCCTGGATAAACCCTCACAACTCAAGACAAGCCTCTGCATGAGGATCTGCCATTTCCATGGTCATCCCAAACCACCAGAGCCCCTCAGCAGCTGGGCTGTGGGGTGATGGTGCCAGAAGGGATGTTGGCCACGCTGGGCTTTCACACCAGAGGGAACGTGTGAGGTCCTTTGGCTGGAGGATGGAGCCTGGCACAGCTTTGGGCTGCCTTCCCATGATGGGCATCTCCCGGGATGCTTGACCCTGGCAGGCTCCTGGACCAGAGGGAAAGAAAAGAGCCTGCAAGCTCTGAAATGGCACTGACACTTTCAGCCTCCCAAACCCCCAGCACTGCCCCAGCCTTGGGGCTGGCACCAGGTCCGGCCGGGACATTGCCCACTGCTGACACGGCTCCCAGAAGTGGCAGGGAGCAAGAAGGACATGGCGGTGATGGCAGGAGGAGGTGGTGAGGCTGGTGCAGCAATGAGGGGTGCAGATACCCCACTTCCCCCCCCATCATCCAGCCCCAGGGCATGGGCTGGGGATGCTCAGTAGAAGGAGTACTGGTTTTCCACCGCCCGGGTCCGGCTCCGGGCACTGTCAGCATCATGGTAGTCCTCAGCACTGGTGGCGGGGGGCTCTGGCCGGCGCTCCACGCTGTCACTGCGGCTCCGGGGGCCCAGGGCACCCTCCAGGCGGTGGTAGGGTGCAGGGACGGTGGCAGCGGGGGCCACGGCCACCCCTTCGGCAGGCGGCGGGGCCGGCGGGCCGCTGGGTGCTGTGCTGCAGAAGTAGTGTGGAGGTGGGAGGTCGAGCCGGCACACCGGCGGCTGGGACACAAGGGCTGGTGGGGGGCCGGTGTCTGCAAGGGAGACAGGAGCTTGACCTCTCCAGTGCTGCCTGGGGGCTTGGTCCTCCCTATCCCTCACTGGCACCTTCTCATACCCACCCTCTCCATGCTTGATGCTGTCTTTCCCCAGCCTCTCCCAGCAGAGCAGGATGCTCCAAGCCCCACAGACCCCCACTGCTCCCGTCCTGCCCAAGCCAGGGGACTGATATCCACAGCCAGGGACACACATGCACTGCACGTTCACCTTCAATGGGATAATATCTATCCTGGTGCATCGTCAAAGCCATGCACACCAGCATGGGCACAGATTTAGGGAGGGGATCGATGCGGGAATCCCAGGGATCAATCCCTTTTAGGTCCACATAAGACCCCAGCCCAACCCTCCATGTGCACCCATGGCCTTGCCCAGTCCCAGCACCTACCAGGCAGCGGGCTCTGGGCCACGACGTAGCTGCGGAGGGTGATGTCAGCCGCACCACCCGATTCCAGAGGGATGGGGTGCGTGTGGAAGTGGCGCAGCATGTCAAAGATGGTCTGGAACCAGAGGTGCTGCACGTGGCACTGCCCGCTCTCGTTCAGCGACAGGCGGAGGTGCTGCGAGCGCAAAGGACAGGGGGTGAGCCAAGGGAATGCTCACCCTTGCAATCAGCAGGTGAGCCACCTCAATCAGCCAAGGGAGGTTTGCACCTTACACAGGACTTGTTTTTTCCATCGTGTTCTCCTGCTGCAGGGTGTTCCCTGCAAAACCCCACTTGCTGCAGCCCCAGTAGTTTAACCCTCTTGGTGATGAGCACCATATAGAAGCAGTCAGAGAAGGGTGGCTGAGTGCAGCTGAGGGGGGTGCAGCTCCAATCACAGTGACAGAGACAGCCTAGGGAAGCCCACATCCCACCTGAACTACTTCTTCAGGACAGGTTAGACCTCAACTGCGTGCACTGATAGAAAAGGGATCCAGCAAGAAACTGCACATGGATTCCTTTTTATAGCCTATCCGTGTACTTCAGGACATGGAGCAGACAAGAAGAGGGCAGGGGTTGATGCGTCAGGCTCCCAAGGGGCATTTAACCTTACACCTGTGTAGCAGGCACTGATCCAGCTGGAAAGGGCTGAAGGGGCTGGGCAGGGTGCAGAGGGCTCTTGGGGTACAAGGGCAAGTGGTCCCAATGGATGCCCTGTTGGGATGCAGTGTTTGAGGTCACCGTATGGCCCCCACTTGCTCGCACAGCCCCAGGAGAGTGGGAAGGAGCCCGGGATGCTGGGCAGGGCTGGTGCTGACATTGAGGACACCCACCTTGGCTTTCCCCTGGAAGTTAAAGGTGAGCACGTACTCCCCAGGCCGCGTTTCGCTCTGCCGGATGACAAACAAGCCGTGGCTCCGGGCACCCCCCAGCAGCACCAGCTGAGCCGCCTTGATCCGTGACAGGGTCCCATGGAACCAGGGGAAGGCTGAGAGGTTGATCTCTGCTTCTGCCTCGCTCTCCTCCCCTGGCCACAGGGACAGCGGGGGGTTAGGGAGCATCCGGACGTTGCCTCTCCCACCCCTTCCCCTGTGCAATCCCAAGAGCGAGGTGCTGGGCTCGCATCCCGCATCCCGGTACCTGTGAGGTGTCCGCTGGGGGAGGACTCCAGTGTCTGCAGGAAGCTCTCCAGTGGGACATGTGCCAGGAGCTCCCCCAAAGAGTCCCTGCCCCGGCTGTGGGGTGCAGGGACAGCGGGGGCCGTGGTGGTGGTGGTGGTGGTGGTGTGAGCCCCGGGCAGGGCACATCTGTCTGGAGGCCTGGGCACATCTGGAAGGGAGTTTGCGGAGGGATGGGTCAGCATCACCCACCATCACTGGATAAGGCTGGGGATGACCTGCTCTGAAGGCGACCACACTGGAGCACCTCTGGCTCTCTGGGACTCTCAGGGCTAGGTTATGGTTCTGGTCACAGCCAGGGGAGCTCCCAGTTCACTTTCAGCCTGTGCTGGCTTTCATTCCCCTGGTGCAACCGGTACAGCAGGCACAGATGTGCTGTACTTTGGCACAGAGATGAGGTGGGGTTGTGCAAGTGGAGATTGCTCATTGGGACCCAGAGACCCCAATGCCTGCAAGACCCCAGGGACTTAATTTTCTGCACATACCAGGATGCACAGGGGCAACGTTGATGCCTTCAACAGGGGTGGACCAGCTCCCTAGGGCAAAGGCAAGTGTGAGGAAGGCGATGGACAGAGGACGATCCATCCCCACGGCACCAACTTCAGTCTCTTTCACTTTTGGTCCCCTCCAAACCAGAGCTGGCACCCAGAGATGCCCACCCTGCCCAGGTCCTTACCATCAGCCAGGAACTCGCAGCTGCAGGACACCCTGCCCGGCACACAGGCTCCCTGCACGCAGGATGCCAGCTCGATGTCGTCCCCGCTGTCCCTGGGGGCAGAGCACAGAGCAGACGGTCACTCGTTGGCTGCCACGCTGCAGACACACACACACACACACACAGACATATGGCACCGCCACTCACAGGCGTGCAATGGGGGTTCAAGCAAACAGAATTCCAGCTGTGATCCAGGAGCACATCCTGATGCTCCTTGCATCGTCCTGGAGAGGCTGCCATGGACAGAAGCCCCCACAGCACCAAGGGGCCGAACAGCTTGCAAACAATGGGGATCAGAAACTGGCACAGAAGGGATTAAACCCTTGAAAGCCCTCACTACATGGGTCATGCTGGTCAGTCCTTGCTGTGGTATTTTGCTACAACCTGGCTGGTTTGCATGGAAATCCATTACCTTGACTTTCAGCCTTTGCTTTGGAAGACATCCGTACACATACACACACGCTCCCACCACCAACTTCCACCCAAGGTGCTTTCGCTTTCACCCTCCACAAAGGGGATTAAGAACCTACAAGAATTACATCCCTAAAAGACATCAAGAAACCATGGGAGGAAGAGAGACAGCGACTGGGGACAGCGCAAGGGGGTGGCATCAGCAGCGCAGCCCCACAGAGAGCATCCCTGTTACCCTGCCCATGCACTTCAGCACCCTTCTTGAGCAAACACCCCACATGCTTGCTCCAAAGCCTATTTTTATCCTGGCTCTTGGCTGCTCCTGCTGAACGGCAGCCATGTGGGCACAGGCAGCGAGGAAGCGGCTGCGTTCGTGGTAACGGCTCACGAGGGAGCTGCTGAATTATTGAGTGGCTTGTAAGTGAATCAGCCACTGGGAGCCATTCAGCTGTAGATGCTTAAAAACAAGGAGGGAGGAAGGAAACCAAAACCAGCAGCGCTGTGCAAAAAAGCCATCGCCGGGCTCCAGCCCTTGGCAAAAGCATGGGGAGCTGACTGTGGCGTTGGTCTTGGCACGGAGCGTGTGTCGGTGGATTAAACAGCTCATTAGTATTTGCTCTGGAGTTCATTATTATTTGCTTTACAGTCACGTCCGGGGGCCAGAGCGGGACTGTGCTGGGTGCTAAGCAAACAGAAGAGGCTGGGAGGCTGCCAGCAGCGTGAGGAGAGCACGGCTCCGGCTGGAAAACCAGCACTGAGACATGCAGTGGGGAAGCAAAGGATGTTTCCCAGCATCGCCTCCATCAGCAGTGTCACTTCTTGTGTTATCCAGTTTAAAACACAGCAAAAGGACCTGAAGAGCATGGACCTGGGGTGCATCTGTGCATCCTCCCTGTGGGATGCAGTCTCCATGGTCACTGGTCCCATAATGCCTAAACTGTGTTTTCCAAGCAGGAGGAGGGGGCAAAGCCAGCCTGGAGGTGGCTGGGGCCTCTCCAAGCCTCTGTTCACCTCTGCAAGCTTGGGCACCTTGTTCTTCCAAAGCTGTGCCAAGAAAGGCAACACCAGGGATTCCCAGAGCCCATGGAGAGCTTGGGCTGATCCTGCCTCCCTGGGACCAGACGTGTCTGAACCCGTTGAAGGGAGCAGCACCAGGCACACAAACCTCCCCAACATGCAGTCTGCTGCACAGGCTGATGAAGCAGCAGATGAGAAGTTTTGGCCAAGTTGTTGTGACTCCAATAGCAGTGCTAATGGCACCATGATCAAAACACAAATAACCCGTTTAAGCCAGCAGAATCTTAAATATACTATGGATAACTGGAAAACACACGTGGAAAATAGCTCAGCTACAGTACAAAAGCTTCAGAAGGTGGGTGTTAGGAGCTTCCTACATTGAGGGCTCTATTCCCAGTTGCTTCTGCTGGGCTGAGGCAATGTGAAGCAGGAAAGGGTGAGCAAGCAGGGAGTGCTCTGCGAGGCTGCACCTCTGACATACACAGGCTGCTGACTTTGCCTCCAGGCTTTGGCGTGTGTCAGGGACTTTCTGCAATGACCCAAGCACCAAGAATTGCATCAGTGGCAATAACCCATGCTCAGTGGCGCGGGCACTGTCTCTGCCCAGCACCATCCATCCTCCTGCAAGCCTTACCCAGGGTCGATGCAGTCTTGGATATCTGCCACCCAGGAGTGCTTCTGCAGCGAGTCGATGGTCTCCAGGATGTACTCAGCCCCGTTCTCCACCTGCAGGCAATGCAGGACAGCGTCAGGTTGGGGTCCTGCCACCTACCCCAGGACAAAGCACGCCCCATAACCCAACCGGAGCCCCACGCTGACCTGTTGCTAGGAGAGGATAAGTGCTCTGTCTCGTCCTAGTAAAGTGATACTGAGAGAGACCCATAGAAGTGCTTTGGGGTGTCCACTGATCAAAACTGGGGCTTGAAGGAAAATCCCCAACCTGCCAGTACCAGCAAATGTACCACAGGGTTTTTATAGCTTCATGGCAAAACCACCCCTGGCTGATGGCACTGAAGACACACAGCACCAAGCACCAGCGCAGACAGCATCCCTCGCTTCTGGGGTGCCTCAGTGTCCCCCTAAGAGCTACATCTGCACAGGAAGAGAAGAAGCCATGCTGCTCTCTGCCCCAAATCCTGCCAGACCCCTAAACCCAGGAGTTTTAAACCTCTCCTCTTATATTTTCTTCCTGCTGGCTCATGAGGCTTCCAATTTCTGACTGCAGCAGGGTGGGAGAGAAACCCACTTTAACTGAAGAAAAACAATACTAAACCCCATCATCAGGATGCACAAGAACCTCTAACATTGCAAGCCCAAAGGAGCTGGGCCTTTCTGGGGCCAGGGAGGACCCAAAAGCCCTGCATCAGCCACAAAGCAAGGGGTTCAGAAGCCGTGCCACGCGATGCTGTGTGATGCTGGCAGGTTTCCCTGCATCCCTTATGGACCCCTTCTACATCACATTCCCCAGCTGGTGTGGCAGCCCTGACTCCGGGAGGGTATCGCATTCCCAGCTGAGACAACCTCCTGGCAAATTAAATTAATCACAAACAACTGAATCACTGTCCTGGAAATAAGCAGTGCCCAGTGCCTGGGCTAGGGCTGAGCAGCACCCTGCTCCCCTGCTGCAGCCTGGGGCTGTGCATGGAGGATCCTGCCCCAGACAGAAGGAAGGAAACAGCAAAGATTCCCCCCATTGCTCCCCCCCCCATTATGTTTAATCAGAGCAAAGGAGCCTTTCTGGCTTTCTGAGGGCAATGCATGGAGCTGACGTGGGAAACAGGGCTGCTCTCTCATGCAGAGCATGACAGCAAGTGAAGCACGTGCAGGGCTTGGATGTTTTGCAAGTGCCTGCTTGTGCAATGGAAAAACTGCCTGTGCTTGGTGTCTGGTGCGTGCTGGGGACAGGCTGCCTGCTCATTTTTAGGCAATTTGGCAGTGTAACCTCCCTGAACAAGGCAGGGGTTTTCCACCCATCATAACCCACATGTGAAGGTTGAGATTGGGCTTTGCATCAACCCCATACACGGGAAAGCAGTGGGGAAACCACAGCATCCAGATCTCTTTCTTGCCCATCTAATCTGTATCCTGGCACTGAGGGGTGGTTCACTGCCTCTGTGAGTCCAGACAGCAAAGGGGGATGGAAAAGAGTGGCAATAAGATGTCCCAGCAAGAAGGGCCAGGGCACAAAATGAATTACAACTAACAAGGGACATCAGGAATAGGGAGAAGCAATCCTGTGCTGACAGCTGGGAGTGGAGGGCAAAGGCTCAGTGCTGCACTGGCTGCTCAAAGGATCGATTGCATCAATTAACCCCACAGCAGGGCAAGTGCCCTGGCCAGGATGGGGCAGGAGAGTACCTGGTAAATCAGGCACTTCCAGACCATTGGGGTTTGGAGTTTTCCCAAGGGTAATTAAAGAAATGGTTGAAGCAGTCACAGAGCTGTAAGCAGGGGGAGCGGAGAGAGCAAGTCTGGCTCCAGACTACGGGAAGAGAACAAGCCCAGAGCCTGCCTCCAGCAGCACAAGAAATGAACCATCCACAGGCAGCAGGGAAGCACCCCAGAGCTGAATCCCCCCAGTAGGGATCTGCCAGGACCCCATCAAACCCATCTGCTCCTGCTCGTGACAGCCCCAGGGGTGGGGAGAAGCAGTGCCACACTGATGTGACACAACAGCAAGCAGGAGAGCAACACATGGCTGGGATGAGACTTGAGAAAGCATGATCAGGAGTAGCTGATGTATTCCAAACGCAGTTATCAATGGTTAATGGCTTACTGATGGCTAATGGTCAAAGCTGAGGGATGTGCTCAGAAGCTCCTTCACGTTTCACATCAAAGACTCTTCATATAAGCTGCTGTTCCATAATGATTAGGACAAAAGCAGAGCAAGGATGCCTAATCAATTCATGGATGACACCATGCTGCGAGTGTGTTGGAAGATGAAGTGAGAATTCAAATGAACTTGTGGAAGCTGAGAAATGCTCAGTGAAAGGAAGAGCTGAAACCAGCCTCCAGCTCAAGGACACAGACGGGCTCTGGGCTGATCACTATGGGTGCTTGGGTTGGGGAACCACCACTCTGGAGCAGTTCTGCAGAAAGCACTGAAGGGTTACACCAGCCCACAAGCTGCATGTGAATCAATAGCATCATCAGGGTACGAGAAAGCAACTGGATCAACTTGGGCTGGGAAAAGAGGAAGAGGAAAGGGGAAGCAATCAAAGGGGAAGCAATCCTTCCCATCTACTGCTGGCCACGGCACCACATCACTTTGGGGAATTCTCTCTCCAGAGCTCACAAGGAAAGTGAGGACCACAATAATCCAGTCAGCCTGGAGAGGAGCAAATACATGAGGTTGGTCTTTGAGGCACAGAAGACAACAGCTGGATTAGCCTCCATGTCCATGGACACTGACCACAGCAGAGGTTGAGGACAAACAGCAATAAGTCTTGGGCAAGGAGGATGTCCTGGAGGAGGCTGCCAGGTGTCCTGGCAGCCTTTGCAAGGCTCCTTTGCAAGGAGCTGGGTTTGATACAGAGCTATTCCCACAGGAATGTGTGTGGGGCCACATGATTTTAGGGAGAAGCATCAGGCAAAGGGGTTTTCTTTAGCAGAGGTAGGACACAGAAATCCTCAGACTGCTGGTGCTCCCCCAGTGTCCATGTGCCAGTTTCCAGCACAAGTCCATTAGCATGAGCAGGGAGGCACAGCCTCATTAGCTGGAGAGAAATGCCATCCCCAACAACATGTCCATCGTCATGGTGGCATGTCATGCCCCGAGCCAGGACACTGAAATGCAGCCCCAATTTGCTGTGACAGGCTGCTGCCTTTCAGCAGAGCAGGAGGGAGCATTGAGCTCAGTAATTGTGTGATATGGAAAACTCCTTCTGGAGAGGGATTTCCACATTCTGCTCATGTCCCCAGACCTACATGGGGTGGTTAATCCCCAGGGCCTTGGTGGCCCTGCACAGCCATTCCAATTGCTCTGTGTCAATGAAATAGCCACCATGTGCAACATGGGAGCATCCCATGTGCAATCTGCAGCAGCAGTCACAAAACCACAAGCAGCCACACCAAAGAGTGTTTCCCTTTGCAGATTGTCTTTGGACACTAATTTAACCCATCTCCTGGTGACACGGAGAAGCAAAACCCCATGGTAAAAGCCAGGCAGGGTATTTTGATCCCAAAATACCCGGGCATCAGGTGGAGGCTGCATCATTTGGGGAGGACACAACACAGGAAGGGAAAGCAGGAATCCCATGGGGACCATTAGTGCTGTTAGCATCTCAGCTCTGAGAACCAAGGCAACGATCCCCTTGGGGATGGAGTATCCCTGCCGTGGGGGCTGGATGTGGGCATAGATGGTATTCCCATCGGGATACACACCACTGCCACCCTGCTCTCACCTTTAGGACGAAGGTGTTGTCTTTGTCGGGCATCTCCAGCGGCATGGTGGTGCGGACCTCGATGATGGCCGACAGTGGGATGCTCACCTTGGGTTTGGAAGCCTGGGGAAAATAAAAACAAAGGGAAAATAATTACAAGAAATCAATAAATAATAAGAAAAAGTCACTCAATTGAACCAAACTGTCCTGGGGGACAACACAACGTGGCTCTCGAAGGCAAGCTCACGTCTCAGCCTGCACAGTTATTACACAGCAGGGGGGAAAGCATTGATTTCCCCTCACGTGCCTGAGAACTCCAAGCTCTTTGAATTAAGCCAAGAGGAGGCCCAGTGGCAGACAGTGAGGTTAGTGCATTTAACTGCCAAACCTCCCCCTTGCTCCAGTGCAGGCTGATACGCCAGCTCTGCCAAGACCATTTACTCCTCTCCTTTTTAAGCCCTCTCCCTATGGAGATATCCTGTGAGAGAGCTGTGTTATCTGATGGGGGATGCTTCCTATGTGGAAAGCAGCCCAGGAAGACACCCGCTTTATCCAGCGCAGGAGTGGCATTTCAACAGAGAAGCCACAATGCAGCAGCCTGAGCAACACAGGCGAATGTCATTAATTATTTTAATAAAGGTAATTAATTACATTAAAGAAAGACAAGTGAATTTCCCCAAGGGCCTCCAGCGCCCGCTGCAGCCTCAATGTGGGGGCAGGACCCGGTACCTCCCACTCTGCTGAGCCACAAATTCCCCAGATATTTGCTTTAATTATAACAATTCCCCACAAAGGAGCTCTTGGAGCTGCTTCCCAGGTCCGGGACTCTCCGGGATTCAGGACTCTGGGATTTGGAGCATCACGGCTGCGGGAAGCAGAGATGTGATTTAGTCACCGAAACGCACGCTTGGTGCATTGGGTGCAGGGGGTGGGTGCAGGTTACCAACGCTGTGTTCAGTTCCCATTTTTGGGGGGAAAGATAAATCTAAGAGACAGAATAGGAACTGCTTTTTCCCCTCTGGGATGTTTCATTTCCACCAGCCCCTGGGCCACAGCGCTGCCTCCAGGCTCATCCTGCCCTGGGGAATTTTTCCATCTTGGTGTTTGCATGGGAGAGGGTCAGAAAGGAGGAGGCAGCTGCTTCGAAAGAGAACAAAACAGGGTGTTAATTCACTGGGAGCCAGAGAAGGGTCTTCTCCAGGAGGGCTCTTCCCTTTAAAGATTTAAAAGGGATGAGCATAGTTTTTGTAGGGCCTACACAAAAACAAGGCTGTGGCCTGCTGAAGCAAAAAAGCTGTTTTCCTCCAGCTGTGCCAGACTGGTGCCACTTTTACAGCTGAATCGTTTGCCAGATGGAAAGCAAGATGGGATGAAGGGGGAAAGCTGTAAAGCAAGGCAGGGTGTGATGGTAACAGAAGAGCAGACAACGTTCATAAAAGTTGCCATAAAATCATTTCAAAATGGATTTTTAGAGGCAAATCAAGAATCACTTAAGAAATAAATCCCTCTCTGAGCACTCTCTCAAATGTTTTAAGAACAGAAGCTGTTCCATTTTACCCTGAGTTTATTGTCCCTTTGGACCAGCTGATACATTGGTGATGCTCAGTGCAGCCTGCATCCACCAGATCCTCCGTGCATCCTGCCATGGACACAGTGGTTTCCTTCCAGGTGGATTTGGTGCAGTCCCTGGGCTACCAGTGATGCACATCACCCATACCAGTGCTGAGCTGCTCTCTAGAGGGATGCACTTGAGTTTAAACTCATGTTTTGTATTTTGTCAGGGAAGATGTAATGAATAGGTGAGAGGCACCAACTAACACCACCAGTGCCAAGGTTCATCCCGGCCTCAGAAAATAGAAAATGCTGATGCCATCCATATGTATGGATGCATTCGTCTACCAAACAGAGGGTTACCGTGGTTTGGAACACTGAGACCCATGGAGCAGCAGCCCCTGGTGCATGCCTGGCGTGAGGGCTCATATTGGCCCAGCTTTGCTACCAGGGACTGAAACGCAAGTGGGAAAAGTCTTGGAGAAGATGAAGTAAATGACATTTTTCTTCCCTAGGTACTTAAATAGCTGGAGATTTCATTACCAGCACATATAGCCAGTAAAGCCCCAGGGAACAGCTCATTATTTGCCCTGTGCTCTTCAGAGAGGAGAATGCACAGCACAGACAAGGCGCAATCACTGCGTTAGCACAGGCAGTGCAACACATCCCTTCCTTCACACAGCATGGGAGAAGGAGGCAAGGCAAAGGAGGAGACTGAAGGTCTCATAACCCACATCTCTTGAGTGCACTGCTCCATCATTCAGCCCTTCCCTCAGGAGAATAGGGATGTTTCCCTGCATCGCATGCAGGGAAGGATGCATGTGAGAAGGACAGGGAGGATGCGCCAAGGACACACCAGCTCCTGCTTTTGAAGCTTTCATTGAAGTTACAGAACAACAGATGCAGGCAAGAAAAAGTGATAATATGGGTAGGAATAATAAAATAATAATAATAATAATAATAATAATAATAATAATAATAATAATAATAATAAGTGTTCCTCTGCACAGGAGGGTATGCAGCTGGGACTGTATTGGATGACAGCTACGAACCCTACCCATGGCAGTGATGCTCCAGCCCCAAAGGGCATCATTGTCTCCATCATCAGAAGCATGGGGGGGGACCTTGCAGGTGCAAACTTATTCCAAACGAATTATTATATTTGAAAGAAAAATAAAAACCAAACCTGCTTTCAGAAAGTGGACTAGTGACCCTCTGAGATCTAAAGTGTAAAGCCCAGGCAGTGATCCCAGCCACGCTGCTGCTGCAGGAGCCATTGCTCAATCACATATCTCTGCAACAAGCTGGGAAGAAAAGAAACCCTCTGGATGGCCTGGACATCCCATGTCTCAATAGGAGAATGAGCTTTTCCACCAAGACAGTTGGGGAACAAAGGACCAGGCAGAGGCTTCAGCATCTCTCCCAAGGGCTATGGGGAAGGAGGGGGCTCAAGTGGTGAACAGCAGCAATTGGAGCTTGCAGATTGGATGAGTTTCAACCATGCTGTCCCATCCATTCACATCTCAACCACATGGCACCAAATCAACCCCTGCTCAGATGAGGAGACCTCAAGCAAAGCCCAAGTGCGGCTTGAATGGCTCAGAAGAAGAGCGGAGAAAAGCCAGGACTCACCTTTGGAGGGACATAAAACTCAAGGAGGAACCTCTCTCCTTCCACCTTCACCGCTTTCCGCAGCAGGAGACGGCACTTCTGCCACTGTGAGCTCCCCACACAGTTCGTGTCATCGGCCACCATGTAGCGCAGCGTCCCCTCCCTCTGGATGTCCACCAGCTCCACCTTGGAGGAGGGCACCTTGGACAGGCGCAGCTTGTGGGTCCATTTCTCCCTGGGGTCACCGGGCTCCTTGCTCCCGGCCGGCCACGGCTCCCTCTCGGCTCTCCGGCCACTGGGAGCAGCCTCAGCGCCCGGCTCCGGAGAGGATTTGCGGTGCCACATCTCCTTCATGCCATCCACCACGCACAAGCTCATGTTCCTCAAGGAGAAGCCTTTCTTGAACTTGGGCTTGGCGGCAGCGTGGATGGAGACATCCTCGGAGCTGCGGGACTGGCCGTAGGAGGACACCTTGCGTGCCTGTACCTGCTGTGCCGGGCTCAGGTACCGGCCGGCACCCATCGGGGTGTCCATGCTGTCCAGGGACTCCGTGGACGTCTCCTCCTTCCTCGGCGCGACCTCGCGCCCGTAGGGGACGTGGCAGTTCTGCAGCCCCACGAAGGGCACGATGTGGTACTTGGTGGGCGAGTCGGACACGAACACCCGGCTGACCTCCAGGCTGAAGATGTCCAAGAAGTTGGCGGCGAAATGGTGGGAGAAGGAAGCCTCTGCGCCGGGGGTGTCGTAGTGAGGGTTCTCCTTCAGGAACTGGCAGAACTTCTGGGCGAAGTCGACGGCGGCCGCCTGTGCGTGCAGCTCGCAGAACTCCCTCCAGTCGGGGAGCGGGGAGGAGGGCTCCTGGCACAGGGCATCGCCGTTCATGGCTGCCCCATTCCACCTGCCAGCGGGCTGCGGGGCAAGGGACAGCGTCAGCATGGGTATGGGCAGCCCGCCCCAAACGAGGTCTCCCCACGTGGAGGTAGAACCGTAGAACCAATTGGAAAAGAGCTTTAAGATCATCGAAAAATGGTGATCTTAAATCAAATCCAACCGTCCCCCAGCACCGCCAAGGCCATCACTGACCCGTGGCACTGATGTTCTACACAGGGTGTGAACACTTGCAGGGATGGGGACTCCAGCCTGTTCCAATGCCTGAGCATCCTTTGGGGAAGGAATTGCTCCTCATCTCCATCTAAACCTCCCCTGCTGCAGCTTGAGGCCATTTCTTCCTATCCTATTGCTTGTTACTTGGGAAAAGAGACCAACCCCGCCTCACTACAACCTCCTTTCAGATTGTTATAGGAGCGATAAGGTATCCCCTGAGCCTTCTCTTCTCCAGACTGAATCCCTCCAGCTCCCTCAGCCATTCCCCATCACACTTGTGCTCCATGGCCTTTGTAAAAGCAGGTTTGCAGCCCCGATGCAAGCAGAAATGCTGTGGGAAAGCGTTTTTGTGTCATTCCCTCTCCACCTTGTACACCAGGAAAAACGTTTGGCCCTGGCAGCAGCCATAAATTGTACTTATTTTACGATTATGACCATGCAAAAGCATTATTGATTTCTCATAAAACCACTAAGGAGTCCCCAGCCGGAGCATCCCTAGGGGATTCACCAGCAGCATTAATTCCGCCTGTGTGTTCTGCCTGGGCATGGGATGAGGGAGCACTGGGTGTCTCAGCAGCACCCACACGAGCACACAGGGCTACACCCTCCCATTCACACCCAGCAGCCAATCCTCCCCTTTCTCCATCCCCATTTCCACTCTGATTCTTTGCCACATCACTTCTAATGAGCCTCTTTCTTTAAGAGGCTCATTAGAGGAGACACGGATCTTGCTGCTTTGGGTGGCTCTGCCAGAACTGCTCATTCCCAGGCTTTATAGCCCAGAGCCACTTCATCTCAGCTGGGGCAGGCACTGCTCTTGTGTCCCCCTGCCATGGCCAAGTCCTCCCTGTCTGGTCACATCTCCATCAGACCATGCTGAGTTGTGGAGGAGCTCAGCCCCTGCTCCTCATCCTCCCTGCTGAGCATCATGGTGTTGTGGCTAAAACTGGGACAGGTCCTTGGCCAAGGCCAGTGAGTAGGTAGGTACAGGAGAAAAAGAGCCACCACAACCCAGCAGAAGCTGAAGGGATTTTGCTGCTCTCCATTCACAGTGCAGCTCTTTTGCTGGCAAGGGATTACCCTGCGAGTAAATCACGTGCAGTAACCAGCCAGCAGCTTACATGGCCAAGAATTAATCACTGCTCGGATGAGGTGCACGAGCCATGGGATCAGGGTGGGCACTGGGGACAGAGCTAACCCACTCCCTGTGATCCAGGCCCCGACTGGGACTGAACCCTGAAGGCTGTGATGCAGAGCCAGGAGCCCGTTATTTCCCCAGCACATCCCTATGGAGACAAGACACTTCCTGACCCAGCACGGAACATCTGAGCTCTTCGGGAGCACCTCCACACTGGAAGTGGCCCTCAAGCCCCCTCAAATGGAGAAACACAGGGGAGAAAAGCACTTGCTTGAAAGAGAAACCCTGAGCTGCTTGAGAGCCAGAGCCGGGGAGCTTGGCTTCTCTGCTGTCTCATAAGGACCACACAGCTTTCCCCTCAGCAGCATCTCTGCTCCCCATGCATGGCATCTTCCTGCCTTCGAGACAGGGATGCTGCTCAGCACGCTGGCTGTGCCAGGGAAGCAGGGGGGACAGGGCACACGCAGGGTGCTCACTGGCCCCTTGTATCCCAGTGCTGTTACCAGTCCCCAGCAGAAATCCCTGGCAAGGCTGTCCCCAGCATCGCAGGGCTTTCCCTGAGACCTGAGCAGTCCTGCTCGCAGGGATCCGTGCCAGCTGGGATAAAAACCAAACATCCCTGCAGTTTAGGAGCAGTGTCTCAATTTCCCCAAGAGGCAGGAGGAAAGCAACAGAAAAATGTAAAGCTATTTGTTTCCCATCGAGGAAATGCAATTCCTCCTCATCCATCTATCACCAAGGAGAGAATTTAAAGACACAGCTTGTAGTGGCAGTGGCTACTGCCTTTCAGCTTTAGAATCCTCCTTGCCACCAGCCCAGGAGCTGCTCCAGCACCGAGCCATGGGCCAGGAGAAAAGGGAGGTGAAAAGGAGTGTCCTGCCAGTGATCCATGTAGGCACAGCAAGAGCAAGGGAGGGGGAAAAGGTGCAAAGGGAAAAGAGCAGGAAAGGACTTGGTGAGGGAGGAGGAAGCCCCATGGCAATGGGTTTAATTGCATCTGTCAGAAGGGAGCAGCTCAGCTCTGCGTGGGGTGTTGAGCACCAGGGCTGTGCTGGTGTCACCCCTGCAGATGAGGGGAGAACACTTCTCCCCATCCATGCCTCCAGAAGGGACCAGTGCTATGGATCAGGGCTTGCCTGCCCGAAACCAAGGAAGGCAAGATGCAACAGACCGGGAGATTAAGGGCAAAAAAGAAGACGATAAAAAAGGCACTTCAAAACCAGATAAACCCCAAACAAAAAGCCCTCACCATTCAGGCGCTGCAGCCAGGCTCAGACACACGCACACAGAGGCGTCACAGCATCTTCCTTTCATCTGCATGGGGATGACAGACTTTAAAAGGCCAATTTATAAAACTGAAGCCTAGAGGAGAGACATCTGGCAGGTCTGAGGAGGGGATTACCAGCCCTGTGCTGTGCCTCCATTACCCTGCCCACAGCAGGTCCATGAGCCCCCTGCAAAGGACCCAACAGCAGAGGCCAGGAGTATGAGGGATGCCCGGAGGCAGCCCCCCAGGGACCACAGAGCCATCACCACCTGCATGTACACATTCACCTGATTTGTGCAGGAAGCAGGCTCCCAATTATCTGTATAGATTTACCTTTAATCTCAGTGCCTGCACCCCCCTCCATACCGACAGCACTGCCCCACTTCTTGAAATAACTTATCATGCCACAGACAGCATCCCGGGCAGAGCGGTGGGAGCGAGATGAAAACAGGCTCAGAATGGAAATAAGCAGCAGATCTAGGGTTGTTTTTCATAAAGGAAGGGCCATTCGCTCCCAACCCAGCTTACCGAGGGTCACAGTGTGCTCCCAGAGGAGCCAGATCCCTTTGGAGGTGCTATCTGCTGGCTCCAGAACTGGCACAGGGGACACAGCCTTGAGTCCCTGGCCTGGGTTACATGTGAGGACAGACATAGGGATATATAAAATGAGGAGGTTTGTTGTCAAAGGGAAGCCAGAGAATGGCAACCGAGACTTAAGGCTGGTGATGGGCTCCTGACCCACCTGCACGACTCCCCAAACACCTCAAAGGGCAGAGCTCTGCAGCTGCTGTCATTTGGGAAAGGTTTAAATAGGAAGGAAAACAAAGGATTTCTGGGGATTGGCCAAGGGAAAACCCAGGCTGAAATCAGAGCCTCTGGTGAAGCAGGAATCAGGGAGCAATGACAAAGGCACTGGGATTTGCTGAACCAGAGACATGGGGAGGAACAAGGTGTTAATAACCCGAACGCGCAATGCTGGTCATGGGACAGCCAGAACAGCAAGCCCAGCACTTGCTCCCGGGGCTTTATTTAAGGAAACAACCTTAATAAAGAGATGTTTCCCTTCTGCCTGGTGCAGCTAGGCTGGGCCACAGCGATCCGAAATTCAAGGGGGAAAATACAATTGGATGGAGGTTGTGATTGTCAAGCCTGCATCCTTCCATCCCTGCATCCCTCCATCCGTGCCTGAGAGGGAGAGCTCCCAGGGCCAAGGCAGGAGAGGAAGGAAGAGCCTGGCTCAGGGGAAAGGAGGTTCCAGCTCTGACCCAGCTGCTCCAGTCCAACAAGCTGCTCAGCTTCCAGCAAGATCGATGCCACTCAAAGCCCCGGCTGGCAATCCCATGGGAACAGAGTGAGGAAACCCAGGCACCTGCTTTCCCCAGCAAAGCGCCTGACCCAAGTGTGCTGGGCCAGGGGAGATCCCCGAGTCACGAGCCGGTCCCAGAGCAAAGCGATACCTCCCTGGGCTGCGAGGTGATTGCTTCTGGCAGGCAGGTCCCTGCTGGCAGCTTGCAAGGGAGCCTGGCTCCTGCCTGCACTGGGAAACAGCTAAAGCCAGGATGGGGACTGCCCTTGGGGATGGTGGGGCAGAGCGAGCAGCATGTGGGGCTTGGAGCAGATGGCAGAAGGAAGGCGAGAGCATTGTCCCTGCTGCTCTAGTGCAAGCCCAAAGGGATGGAGGATGCATTGGCCATGGAGCTGATGTTCCCCACCCCTTCCACAGCAGACACCTGAAGCATGCAAAGACCCAGCAACCTCCTCCCAAAGGCTTCCTTTGCCACCGTGAAGGGCTGGGAAAGGTCTCAACCCTCAAGGTCCATCAGAGCTTTAACCACACATAGAGGCTGAGCTGAGGAAGCGAAAACCATAAGGCAAGAAAGCAAAAATTTTCTGTCCTTATGTGTTACACATCCCTCCAGGCACATTTACCATCCCCACCACAGCCCCAGGATGGGAGAAGTTGGTTGCTCTCTGCACTCCTCGTTGCTCCATGTACTATTTATACCCTATAGAGCTTAAATCAGACCAGCTGTCTGAACCGGATAGAAATGGAAACAATCTTTGTTCCTCTCATTTACTGTCCATCCCACTAAAATATTCATTGAACAGCATTTTGGCCTCAAATTCAGTGGTCAAACCACTTTCCCTGAACCAATCCTCCATTAAATACTTGCTTTTACTCCCTGCCCAGATGCACTGCAGGGTCCTCCTGGCAGTGAAAAGGTCCTCCTGCAGCCCAGAAAACATTTGTCTGGAGTGAAAAGGCTTCTCAGGTCAATGAGGATTCCCCTAGCCACAGCATTAGCCAGATCAGCTCTCAAAACAGATGCCCCCAAAGCACCCAGCAGCGTTGCATGGCCATTTACCAGGACAGTGTTTTGGGGCACAGGCACCAAAAGGAGATGACTTCCAAAGAGAAAACGGGCAAGAAATGAGTCCTTTTCTCCCCCCATCTTGCACAGACAGCGGTCTCCCCACAGCTCTGCATCCTGATGCCAACCCTGCAGGAACCAGTGCTCCTGTAAATAAAACAGGCTTTGGGGGTTGTGTCCTGAGCTCAGCTTCAGATCCTGCCACTGACCTACTGAGCAAGGCCCCAGCCCATGGCACTGCTCCTAGCTGGGATCCTTGGATGCTGCACAGGGGACACAGACACAATTCTTTCCCATATGCACCCAGCCTGCCAGGCCCAAGACAGTCCCCCAGCAAAACCTGAGGTTTTCTTCATTTCCCACTGTTCTGACCAACTTTATGTCACAGGGGTTTTTCCCTCCCTCCCCTCCAAAACCCACCCTCAGTGTACATTCTACCTCCCATGCTGACAGCTGCTGGAAAACAAAAACAACTTCATAGACAAGATCCACTGGATCTTAGATAATCTCTTCCCTGAGTAATTCCATCCAGCTTGCAGGAAGCCACGCTGCCAGCCCATGTGCAGGGCTGGAGCATCACCCAAGCCACTTAGCACTGCCACTGATCCGGATACACTGGCGTGGTACCCAAGCGGTACCAACCTCCCACCCCAGGATGCAGTGCAAAGCATCGCTACAGTGGGGCATCATGAATGTTGCCTGGGGCTTAGAGGTAGTGTATTGTAGCTGGAAATAAAGCAAAGACACCCTCTTAACCCCAAAAGAAAAGCTGGGTATTTATTGAGAATATAAAACTAACTTAAAATGAAATAAAGCTTCTGGTAAAGGAGGTCAGAGGCTCTCATCCCTTCCCTCACCTGCCCATGTCCAGCCGGGGAGCTTCCCACAAAACAGTCTAACCAGTCCAAAGTCTATTTTTAACCACCACAATAGCAGAGCCTCCCAAGAGGAGCGGCCGAAGCCCTGTCCCCAACCAAGCAATCTCACATTTCCCTCGCTAAGCCTGTGTTTCCTTCCGCCCCTCAGCCCACAACAAAACCCTCCTCTCGGCTTCCTATCCTTGTAAAACTAGATGCACATCCACCTCCAGGCTGGACCGCACCGCAGCGGGGTGCACAGTGTCATGCACACATGTTATGTATTAACTACTGATCTAGTACCTCAGAACAGATCCTTCTTGGGCTCAAACGTGCCAAATAACAGGAGATTTTAGCTGCTCACTCACCACCCCTAGTACTTTAGGGTGATCCCTTCCCAAATCTAGATGTGTCGTGTAATGGGAGGTTTAGCTGCTCACTCAGGACCCTGGATGTATCTGAAACTCAAGGAAAAGCCCCTCAGTAAAACCCCAACTGCAGTCCCCAAAACAAGTGCAAGCCCTTTTAAAGAGATTACTCTTGTCCTGGAGATTGCTATGCCATGGAGGGGTGTTTTGGGGAGTGAGCTACATGGATCAGTGCAGGATGCTCATACAGCATTGCCATCACCGTGTGCCTCCATCCATCCTGGCTCACTGCCGAGGATCTCCCCTTCCTTATGGCAGAGAACCCCCCAAGACTGGTTTTCTCGTGTTATACTAAACTTGGGATGAAGTTATGTATGTCCATATGGAATTTTCTTATTGTGTTTTTGTATTTGCAGATGGAATTCCCCATACACATCCCTGCCTCATACCCGCCTGCAAACTGAGTTAAACTGATACCTAATGGTATCTGAGCTGGGGAAATTCAGTTCTTATCCAGGACTACTACAGTCGTTGCTAATTGCTTAAGTGGTGTATTAAGCAAAACTCCTCATACAAATTCCAGTGGGCTTTGGAACCCCTCATCCCAACCAGATGATGCCAAAACACCCTGTTACAGCTGCCATCCTTGGCTGGAGAGTCAACTTCAAGCATCCCTGTTCCCTTTGCTCCCAAGCAGGCAGTGCTTTGTACCCAGCGTGGTGGCCATGACCTCATGGGAGGGATTTAGAGGCCGTATCTGACTTCTCTGCCTCTTTCCTGAAGCTCCCACAGGACCCTGCCCTGCTGAAGTGCCACCACAGCCCCACTCCTGCCCCAGGGTCTTGTGTGCCAAATGCTGCCAGGACCTGATACAGCAGCGAACGGACCTGCTCCTGCCTTCCCAATGGATGCACACTGGGTTCCTCTCCTGGTCCTCCCTTCTGAAGCACAGCAAGCATCTGTGGATGGATGCAGGGCTCCAGTTGAGCCTTGCCCCAGGCCTGACCCTGCACCCAGCAAGCAGATTCTCCAAGTTATTTAGGTTTTTCCCCTTCCCCAAAGTCAGGTCTGGGATGTAGTTTTACCTTTAGGGTTAAGCTGTCCTCCTCTCTGCTGTGATGGAGCCAGCTGGGATTCAAACCTGTAACTCATGGGAATCAGGGGGCACACCGGGCACTCCCGGCAGTGGCAGGGTTCACAGTTTCCCTCTGCTCACACAAGGAAGCGGAGCACTGAGCCAGGCACAAGCCTCCAACCCTTATCCCACCACCTCACCGGCATCCGTGGGCAGGGAAAGCAGCCAAGGGCAAGCGAGGGCACCAACATGTGGGTGCACCAGGAGGGGAATGCTGCCAGGAGCAGCTCTGCTGGCCTTTGGGCTGGAGGAGAGCAGGGAAGGCAGCACTGCCCTGGGGCATCCCTGCCAGCCTGATTCAGCAGGTCCAGATGTGCAACCATCATTAAGTTTCTCTGCCTGCCCCAGGAGGAAGAGAAGGAGGAAGAGGAAGGGCATTACCCAGCAACATCCTCATCTGGAGGAGACGGGTGGTTTAGCTCCAAGGAGGAAGGACAAGAGGAGGCTGGACAAGACAACCCTGCCATGAGGGTGCATGAGATGTGCTTGAACCTGTCCAGAAGAGAGGACAGACCTGATGGTCAAGAGAAGCAGCCAAGTAACCGCAGCACCCCTGTGCCAACCAAAGTGCTTATACTCAAAGAAGGCGACGATTTTAACCCAAAAGCCTCATCCAGAGCAGGACAGGAGGCTCCATCCTGCAGCCCCCAGGACTGACTTGTCCCACATGATGGCACAAGGAAAATGGTCACCTTGCATTGGGTGACACCAAACACTGGGAGGCAAACTCCCACCCTTCCTGAAAGCACATCAACAGGATGAAGCATCTCTGCAAGAATTATGCAACTTTTTTAGGAGACAGTTATTCAACAGCCACCCTGGGCTGCACTGCAGCGTTACAGCAATGGAGAGGCACTGAGAAGCAACAGAGCAACTCAAGAGGGGATCTCGCACTCATGATCCCATCCAAGCACATCTCCTGGCAGCAACAACCACCTGTGAGTGCAAACATAATGGTCCAAGGCCCCAGGGTAGAAGATCTAAGCCTTTTAGAGGAGCCTGGGCAGTTTAGGAGCATTATTCCCGTTAAGAATCACAGCCTCAAATGCCCAGCATCGCAACCATGGTCCTTCTCCATACCTCTCCCAACGTACCAAACCAAAAATCCTCATGGAGGGGAGGTTTGAATAATCAGAGAACTGTTTAGATTGGAAAAGACCTTTTAGATCACCAAGTCCAATCATTACCCTAGCAGTGCCAACTCCAGCACTAACCCATGTCCCTCAGCGCCACATGTACAAGTCTGTTAAGTACCTCCAGGGAGGTGACTCCATCACTGCCCTGGGCAGCCTGTGCCAGTGCCTGACAACCCTTTCGGGGAAGATATTCTTCCTAATCTCCATCTAAACCTCTCCTGGTGCAACTTGAGGCCATTTCCTCTTGTCCTATTATCTATATAGCACGGGAGAAGAGACAGACCCCACCTCACTGCAACCTCCTTTCAGGCAGTTTCAGAATGCCATAAGGTCCCCCTGAACTTCCTTCTCTCCAGGCTAACCACCCCCAGTTCCCTCAGCTGCTCCTCATCTCTCACAGTGGAAGGGCCTCCCAGGGGTTTTGGGGGCACAGAGCAGTTTTACCTCCTCTCCCTTTCCAGTTCACAGGGTCCTCAAGGTGCGGGCAGCGCAGTCCTTCCACGTCAAGCACATAACTTCAACTGATGAACTTCCACACCAGAAACGAGGGACCACAGCAACTCGGGGTGTGGGGGGCTGTAAGGCAAAGCGTGCATGATCATCCCCAGGGACATCTCACCCCTAAGTCTCAGTTCTGTGGCACACCAGCCTCACCATCCACTTCAGCAGGAACTAGAAATAAGCAGGAGGACCATGGAGAAAGTCCCTCTGTTTTCCCAAGGCCTTCACATGATGCAAGCAGCCTCCCAGGGGCTGCGGGAAGCTCAGGACCCGCAGTTACCCCACGGGTGTCCCCGCAGCCCCATGGGAACAGAGGCTCTGTCCTTGCCAGCACCCGACTGGGGAGGGCGTGGGGGGGGAGGTGTGGGGTGTGCGTGCAGTCCTCGCAGACCCCCCCCCAAACCCGCCCACGACCCTCACGCATAGCCCGAGCGAACGACAAGGATTAACCCCATTCACCCCCCATCCAGAGCATCCCCCCTGCCCCGCACCGCGCCGGGACCCGCCAAGTTTTGGGGGGGGGGGGGGGGGGGGGGGGGGGGGGGGGGGGGGGGGGGGGGGGGGGGGGGGGGGGGGGGGGGGG